>NW_020872836.1:108786-113786 GCF_003789085.1 Penaeus vannamei | reverse complement strand
TCTGTGTTTGTGTTTGTATCTAATTCTCTTTTTCTTTCTATCTCTGTTTTTATTTTTTTTCTGTTTCTGTTTTTGTTTGTTTCTGTTTCTTCTCTCTGTCTGTCTGTCTTTCTTTTCTTTCTCTCTCTCTCTCTCTCTCTCTCTCTCTCTCTCTCTCTCTCTCTCTCTCTCTCTCTCTCTCTTCTATATATATATATATATATATATATATTATATATATATATATATTTATTATTATATATATTATCTCTCTCTCTCTCTTCTCTCTCTCTCCTCTCTCTCTCTCTCTCTCTCTCTATCTCTCTCTCTCTCTCTCTCTATCTCTATCTATCTATCTCTTCTCTCCCTCCCTCTCTCCCTCTCCCTCCCTCTCTCCCTCTCTCTCTCTCCTCCCTCCCTCCCTCCCTCTCCCTCTCCCTCCTTTCCCTCCCTTCTCACCCTCCCTCTCCCTCTCCCTCCTTCTCGCCTCTCTGCCACCTCCCTCCCTCCCCCTCTCTCCCTCCCTCCTCCCTCCTCTCCCTCTCCCTCTTCGCACCGGCACTCTCTTCCCTCTCCTCCGCTCTACCCTCCTCCCCTCTCGCCTCTCCCCTCTCGCCTCCCTCTCTTTCCCTCTCCCTCTCTCCCTTTCCCTCTCCTTCCCTCCCTCCCTCCCTCCTTCCCTCTCCCTCCCTCTCTCTCCCTCTCTCCCTCTCCCTCTTCGCACCGACTCTCCGCTCCCTCTAGTTACAGCCCGAGAGCGTCACACCCACTGAGCCGGAGCAACACAACACAGCGAGCGAGAGTGGCCCACCATTTCCCGCTCCCCGTGTAGCTGGCGAGAACGGTCGTGTCCGAAATATGTTCTTTTCTTTGCTCTCTCGCTCTCTATTTTTTTTGTTGTTTTTTTGTTTGTTTCTTCTCTGTTTTTGTTTTTTTCTCTGTGCCCTGTGTTGTCTGGGTCTGTCTCGGTCTTTGTTTCTTGGTCTGTCTCTCTCTGTGTGTCTTTTTTTCTCGTTCTGTCTTTCTTTCTTTCTCTTTCTTTCTTCTTCTTTCTTTCTCTTTCTCTATCTCTTCTCTTCTCTCTCTCTCTCTCTCTCTCTTCTCTCTCTCTTCTCTCTCTCCTCTCTCTTCTCTCTCTCTCTCTCTCTCTCTCTCTCTCTCTCTCTCTCTCTCTCTCTCTCTCTCTCTCTCTCTCTCTCTCTCTCTCTCTCTCTCTCTCTCTCTCTCGCTCGCTTCTCTCTTTCTCTCTCTCTGTATATATGCATATGTACAGTATGTATACACACACACACACACACCACACACACACACACACACACACACACACATACACACACACATACACACACACACACACACACACACACACACACACACACACACACACACACACCACACACGTATATATATACAAACATATTTATCATCTGTTTCATTTTCTTCCTTCTTTCGCACATGGATTTCGACTCTAACGAAAAGTGAAATAAGATTAGTCGAGCGAACATGGCTGCTCTTGCTCCTACAGCCGGGGGGGGGGGGGGTCGTTGATACAGCGAGTGCCTGCTTATAAGGACCATTACCTCTGCTTGAATTCCCGGCTGATGTGCAGGTCTAGATTTTAGCGCTAATTTTGTGCGCGAATTTGTGAAGGTGAAGGTAGTGGTGTCCTGTTTTTTGTTTTGTTTTTTATGTAGTTTTTTTTTTATTGTGTGTGTTTTTTTTATATATCGTTTCATTAATGAATGTATCAATTTACCTGTCTGTATGTATGTGTTCGTACATACGCGCATACACATACACCTACTGATATGTGTGTATGTGTGTGTGTGTGTTGTATGTGTGTGCAAAAATATCATCACGCATGGATGGATGTATGTACGAAGAAATGTTCGCAAAAAAAAAGTCTTTTTTTTTTTACCACACCTCTACACCCTTCCCCCTCCCCCTCCCCCCACTCTCCCCTCCTTATGAGTCACCGCGCCACCATAACCCCCTGTTCCTGCCTCGCATAAACTTCCCTACATAAATTTGCCTTAGCACGTGAAACTGCTACCCTTCCACGGGCCAGCGTCCATTCGTACCCTGAACTTCGTCCGTAACCTAGCCTAGCCTAGCCTAACCCAGCCTTGCTTAAGCTAGCCTAAGGTAAGCTAAACTTAAACCTAACCTAGCCTAGCCTAACCTAAACCTACTTAACGTAACTCAGCCTAGCCTAGCCTAGCCTAGCCTAAGCTAAGCTAACCTAACCTAACTAACATAACAATAACATAACCCCCCCCACCCAAACCAACCCTAACCTAACCTAAACCAAACCTACCCTACCTTTAATATAACCCAACCTAACCTAACAACACCCCACCCCAACCCCACCCAAACCACCCCAACCCCACCCACCCCAACCCACCCAACCCAACCCACCCAACCCAACCCAACCAACCTAAACCCAAACCTAAACCTAACCTACCCTACCTTAATATAACCTAACCCAACCTAACCCCACCTACCCACTAACCTACCCTACCTTAATATAACCCAACCAACCACCCACCCACCCACCCTCCCCCCCCCACCCCACCCCCCTCTAACGTTCCCCCGGTAGTTAACATTCTTTCGCCTGCACTTAAGTGGGTCAAGGTTACGGCATTCTGAGTGACACTTGAACGCGTGGAAAATCTGTTATTTATTACCGTTTGGGGCTTAAGTGTTTGGGGTTTAAGGAGCTGTGGCGGTCCCTTAAGTCGTGCGTGTTAAGGGGGAAAAAATTGTCTTTAATTTACCGATTGTTTTTTTTTTTTTTTTTTTTATTTCTATTATTATTAATATTTTAACCTAACCTAACCTAACCTAACCTAACCTATTTTATTATTATTATTATCATTGTTGTTGTTGTTATTATTATTATTTATTATTATTATTATTATTATTATTATTATTATTATTATTATTATTATTATTATTATTACTGTTATTATTATCATTATTATTATTATTATTATTATTATTATTATTATTATTATTATATTATTATCATTATATATTATTATTATTATTATTATTATTATTATTAAATTATTATTATTATTTATTTTGATTTGTAGGGCCTACGTATCGTTTAATTTTTTTGTTAAATTGTAGGCCTATGTATAATTTAAATGTCTTTCGCATATGAAGTAATTTAAGCATGGATGAAAAGATATATATTTTTTTTATTACGATATATATCCTAAAAAAATATATTAGAAAGAAAGAAAAGGTGATAAATAATAACGTTTTGTTTATTCCACAAGTTCAAAATCGAGGCATATTTTCTTTTTCGTGATTCTTCGCCATATAGCCTCAGGGCAGAAGAAAAGAAAAAAAATGAACAAAAGAGTATTAGAAAAGTTTTTGTTTATGTTATTTGTCTCTTCATATTGTCCAGTATTTGTTCATTTCTCAATTTCCTTCTTTATTTATACGTCTTTTTTTTATACCTTTCCGTCGCTTATATTAACAGTCACTCTTAGTATCATGACTAAAACGTATCCATTTTAACGCTCTTACTCTCTCTCTCTCTCTCTCTCTCTCTATCTATCTATCTATCTATCTATTTATCTCTCTCTCTCTCTCTCTCTCTCTCTCTCTCTCTCTCTCTCTCTCTCTCTCTCTCTCTCTCTCTTCTCTCTCTCTCTCTCTCTCTCTCTCTCTCTTCTCTCTCTCTCTCTCTCTCTCTCTCTCTCTCTCTCTCCCCTCCCTCCCTCCCTCCCTCCCTCCTCATATCATCAACTGTTAGATAACGAGCGAGGTCAAACAAGGTCAGAGGGCGTGGTCACCTCGAAGTCATTATTACAAACGCCACGGCAGTCTTAGGAGTTGGAACGAGGTCGCACGCGCAGGAAAAAATATGATCCTGCTTAAAATTCCTTGCATGGCATCCCGTAGGTGGGATTGTGGGTAATTTCGCCGGAAAATGCGCGGGAAAAGGGTGCAGGTTGTAGGGTCACCTGCTTAATATTTTATTTCCGTTTTCATATCTTTATTTTTGCGTTTTGGGTTTGTATGTATTTTTTTTTCTTTTATCTTTTGTTTGATCTGTTTATTCTTTTGTGTTTTGATGTTGTTTATTCATTATTCGTGTTTGTTTCATATATCTAATTACTGCTTTATGTTCAATATTGTTAATCCAGTTTGATATCTGTATCTGCTTTTTATCGTCATGTTCACTTTACTATTTTTTATGAAGGTTGTTTTTTTTTAATTTCTCTATCTCTCCCTCCCTCCTTCCCTCCCTCCCTCCCTCCCTCTCTCTCTCTCTCTCTCTCTCTCTCTCTCTCTCTCTCTCTCTCTCTCTCTCTCTCTCTCTCTCTCTCTCTCTCTCTCTCCACACACACCTATACTTTCATACACCACACACCATATATTCAAATTTCCTAAACATTATACCCATAAACACCATACTTCCATTAATACACCATACATTCAAAATTCTCTAAACATTAAACCCATAAACACCATACTTCCATTGACACACACACACCATACATCAAAACTTCCCTAAACACCATACCCATAATACACCATACTCCCTAACCCACACGAATCTAACACCCACACACACCCAACACACACAAACACACCATTAACCCCACCTCCACCATACCTTAATACCCACTATACCTCTACCATCCACTACACCCACTATTCGACCTTACACCTCCCCCCCTCTCCCCCCCCCCCCCCTTCCCCCCCTTCCCCCCCCCTTCCCCCACTCCCCCTGGGCTCTTATCACCCCTGGGGCCATTGACGTAGATAACACCGCCATAAGCACTAATATCTCATTACTATCTCGAAATGTGTTTGTTGGTCGTGTTGCTGTGCCTGTTGCAGAGAATTGGGGGGAGGGGAGGGGGAGGAGGAGGGGGAGGTGTATGTGAATGTGTTTATGTGTGTGTGTGTGGGTGGGGTGGGGTGTTGTGGGGTGGGGTGTTTGTGTGGGGGGGGGATGGAGGTGTGTGTGTGTGTGTGTGTGTTTGTGTGGGGGG
>NW_020872836.1:87500-103003 GCF_003789085.1 Penaeus vannamei | reverse complement strand
GAGAGTGGGGAGGAGGGGGAGAATGAGGAGGGAGGGGAGGGAGGGAGGGAGGAGGAGAGAGAAAGAAGAAAAGAAGAATGAAAGAAGAAGAAGGTGACGAGAAGATGAGTGGAAAAGGGAAGGCGAAGGCTAGATGGTGAGAAAAAACAAAGAGATTAAAAAGAACTAGAGAGAGAGAAGAAGAAGAGGCTGGATAGGGAGGGAGAAAAAGAAGGTAAATGAAGACGACCAAAAGAAAGGGGGAAGAAGAGGGGAAGAAAATAGGACAAGTAGGAGAGGGAAGGAAAGATATAAATAAAGAAGAGGGAGGGGAGAGGAAGGGAGGAAGGAGGATAAACAAAGGATGAAAGAAGGGGAGAGGGAGAGAGGGGTGGAGAATGGAAGGGAGAAGGAGTGGGGAGAATAAACAAGGATACAAGTAAGGGAGGAAGTTATTGCAACTCTCTCCGCTCAACCGAGATCTAAACAAAAAAAAAAGAGAAGAGAAGAGAGAAAAAGAGAGAGAAGGAGAGAGAGAGAGAGAGAGAGAGAGAGAGAGAGAGAGAGAGAGAGAGAGAGAGAGAGAGAGAGAGAGAGAGAGAGAGAGAGAGAGAGAGAGAGAGAGAGAGAGACAGACAGACAGAGAAAGAAAGCAAAGAAAAGAGAGAGACAGAAAAAGAGAGAGACAAAGAGCGAAAACCAAAGAGACACAGAGACAGAGAAAGAAAAAAAAAAGCAAACAAACAAACAAAAACAAGCCTGTTCTCCAGCCGCCGCGGAAACATCTATCACCCCTCGATAACAGCGGAGATTAAGCAGGGCGATAGAGCGATAAAGCCCGAAATAGCATCGGTGATTTATCTTCGTCAACGCTTTCGGGATGGAACAACAAACTCAAGATTCACTCCCCTGGCTAAGTTCTCACTCCCCCCTCCTCCCCCTCCCCCCTCCCCCCACCCCCTCACCCACCCCTCACCGACCAGTCCCCTCTACTCCGGCTAGAACAACTCCTTGTACAGAAAGGTTGTCTTTTTTTTTTTTTTTTTTTTTTGTCTTATCTCGCTTCTCTTCACTCTTTCTTCTTTTCTTTATTTCTTCTGTCAGAAAGATTGTCTTAGCTTTTTTTGTCTTTCTTCTTCTTCTTTATTTTTCTTCTTTTTTCTTCTTTCTTTTCTTCTTTCTTTCTCTGTCTATGTCTGTCCGTCTGTCTCTGTACCGCTCCATCTCTCTGTCTCTGTCTGTCTGTCTGTCCCTCTCGTCGCTTGGCATGTCTATCTCTCTCTTTTTTTTTTATACTGCCTCTCATGAATGAGGTCTGTGTTTTGTATCCCTTCCCCCTCTTTCTCTTTCTCTCTCTTCTCTCTCCTTCCTCCCCTCTCTCTCTCTCTCTCTCCCCTCTCTCTCTGTCTCTTTCTTTTTCCTCCCTCTCTCTCTCTCTCCTCTCTTTTCTTTTTCCTTTCTTTTCTTTCTCTCCTCTCCCCCTCGTTTCACCTCTTCCTCTTCTCCTCCCTCTCCCCTCTTCTCCTTCCACTACTTTAAACTCTCAGCTTTTCTACATTCATATTTTTATTTTTTCTTCTTTGCCTTCTTTCATTTTCTCTCATCTCCTCCTTAAAATCAAATGAATAAGATTTATAACCATTTCCTCGCAAAAACACGCCTAATTAACTGACCTCCCTCTTTAAAAAAAAATTCAAATTCAACCTGAAGGACGTAACGGAAATAACCGTTTCAACCCGAAAACGCTCTCAAAAATCTACATGCCCGTGGTACGTTCATATGCAAGGGTATGTATAGACGAGTGAGAAACCAAGAGATGTATTTTTGAGTCGCGCGTAAAAAAAAAAAAAAAAAAAAAAAAAAAAAAAAAAAAAAAAAAATCATGCGAGCATTTGTACTGTAAACAAACTTCAAACTTCATTCTGCGTCACGGTGAAGGGGGCGGGGCCAGATTATGCAGATGGGGGAGGAGCAAAGGTGGGGGGGGGGGGGTCGTGGGCATAAATATCCTTCTCACCCCCACCTCCCTCCCCCCCCCTCCTTTCCCTCCTTTCCCCCGGAGACAAATCCTTGTTAATCTGTGAATTATGCCTCTCTGACCTTTTTTCTTCCCTTTCATGTGGAGGGGTCTTAGCTCTCTTCTCGAAAAAAACTCTTTTTTTTTTTTCTTTGAAATACAGAGATCGTTCTTCATTTCTCGTCTTTTTCTCACTCTCATCTCTCGAATGGCTGTCTTCTCTCTGCTCACTCTCTCTTTCTCACTCATCAACTCTCATTCTCTCGCTTCTTCTCTCTCTCTCTTCACTCTGGGGGTCACTCTACGGGCCTCAGGTAGCTTTTCCCGAGCTCTCACCTCTTTGTCCCTCCCCCATTCACTAATGGCGCTGCAGTCGACCTTTCACTGTTTTTATTTTCACCGCGGGATTTCACGAGAAGAGCGCCATTTCCCCGTTTTCTATCATCGGGAACGTCAATAATTATAGAGGCCAATAAATCTTTGTCTGTCTGTTTGTTTGGGTTTTGTGTCTTCCCCTCTTCTCTTTCTCTCTCTTTTTCTCCCTCATCCTCACTTCAACCTCCTCTCTCTCCCTCCCTCCCCTCTCTTCTCTCTCTCTTTCCTCCCTCCTTCCCCTCTTCCTTCCCTCCCTACCCTCACCCTCTCTTCTCTCTCATCAGTCCTTCCCCCTCCTCTCTCCTTTCTCTCCTCACACACCACCCTCTCTTTCTCTCTCCCTCTCCTTCCTCACCTCACCCCCTCCCTCTCTCTCATCTCTCTCTCTCTCTCTCTCTCCTCTCTCTCTCTCTGCCTTCTCTTTCTCCCTCTCTCTCTCTCTTCTCTCTCTCTCTTCTCTCTCCCTTCCCCTCCTCTTCACCTCACCCCTCCCTCTCTCTCTCTCCCTATCTCCCTCTCCTTCACCCTCACCCCTATCTCTTCTCCCATTACCCTCTCCTTCACACTCCCCCTCTCTCTCGCTCTTCCTTATCTCCCTCCTTTTCCTCCCTCCAAACACACCTCCCCGCCACAAAGCTCCGGTCCCAGCACGAGACCTGTCACCCACCTCACCTAAATTCGCCCGACGAACCACGTGGAGTCCGTATAACCTTCGACTTCATCTTCGTTTTCATTTTCCGTCTCGTGGGCGTGTTTCTTCTTGCCCCCTTTCTTCTTCTTCTCCTCTTCCCCCCCTCCCCTCCTCCCCCTCCTCTTTCGTTACTTGAGAAATATCGGACCATTAGAATCAACGAAAGCACTCAAGAGCGTACAAGAAGGGGTGGGGGTGGGTGGGGGGGGGGGGCTTTTGAAGCGATATGCCTTTCAGGTCAAGTGTTTTCCATAATTCCTCCCCTTCTCCCCCCTTCCCCCCTCCCCCACTCTCCGTTCGGTCGAAGAGAGAGGAGAGAGAGAGAGAGAGAGAAAGAGAGAGAGAGAGAGAGAGAGAGAGAGAGAGAGAGAGAGAGAGAGAGAGAGAGAGAGGAGAGAGAGAGAGAGAGAGAGAGAGAGAGAGAGAGAGAGAGAGAGAGAGAGAGAGAGAGAGAGAGGAGAGAGAGAGAGAGAGAGAGAGAGAGAGAGAGAGAGAGAGAGAGAGAGAGAGAGAGAGAGAGAGAGAGAGAGAGAGAGAGAGAGAGAGAGAGAGAGAGAGAGAGAAAGAAAGAATATAGAAAAAGAAAAAAGTAATTCGACTTCTTTGTAAGCTATTAAAAACAAATAAATAAATAACAAAAACATAACAAATAAATAAAATCAATAAGATTGTGCAAGTTCAAGACTGTCCGGATAAGAGAGCGAGTGTGCGAATAAGAGTTGAGCTTGAAGTAAAGCCTCGCCGAGTTGCCAGCGAGCCAGAAACTGTCCCCCTTTTAACGTGTGCTTTTAGCGTACGTCCGAACTGCTTATTCGCACAACACTCTCGAGTTCTTCTATCTCTCTATTTCTCTTTCCTTCTTTCTTTTCTTTTCTGTTTTTTGTCAATGCGTTTTTTTTTTTTTGTTTGTTTCTTTTTTTTTTTTATCTCTTATTCTTTCTTTATTTTATATATACTTTTCCCTTCTGTATTTCTTTCTACCTTTCCTTCGTTCTTTGGTTTTCTTTTCCATTTATATCCCTTTTTCTCTTTTTTTGTCCTTTCCATTTTTGTATAATTATCTTCTTTTTCTCCTCTTTTTTCTTTTCTTCCCCTTCCTTCTTACTGTTTTTTCTTCTCTCCCTTTTTTCCATTTTTCTATACATCAAATTTGTTCCTCAGTGTCCTCATATTTTTCTACGTCTCCCTTTCTTCCTTTGTTCATTGCTTTTTATCTTCTCTCTCCCTCTCATCATTATCCTTTGTCTCTCCCTCCTCCAAACCCTTCATCCTCCTCCTCCTTCTTTTACTCTCTCACACTCTTCATTTATCACTTTTTTCTTGATTCTCCCTTCTTCTTTTCCTCCTTATCTCCTCACGCTATCCGACTTAATCTTTATCATCCTTTCTTCTTTCTATAATCTAAACTTTTCCCTTCCCTCCTTACTCCATTTTTGTTTTCGATTTCCCCTTCCTCTATATCTCTCTCTCTCTCTCTCTCTCTCTCTCTCTCTCTCTCTCTCTCTCTCTCTCTCTCTCTCTCTCTCTCTCTCTCTCTCTCCCTCTTCTCCTCTCCCTCCCTCCCTCTCCTCCCTCTCTCTCACTTCTCCACTCTCCTCTCTCTCCCTCTCTCTCTCCTCCTCCTCTCTCTCTCCTCTCCTCTCCCTCCCCTCCTCTCTCTCTCTCTCTCTCTCTCTCTCTCTCTCTCTCTCTCTCTCTCTCTCTCTCTCTCTCTCTCCCTCCCTCCCTCCTCCCTCCCTCCCTCCCTCCCTCTCTCTCTCTCTCTCTCTCTCTCTCTCTCTCTCTCTCTCTCTCTCTTCTCCTCCTCTCCTCCTCTCCTCTCTCTCTCTCCTCTCTCTCTCTCTCTCTCTCTCTCTCTCTCTCTCTCTCTCTCTCCCTCTTCCTCTCCCTTTCTCCCTCTCCTCTCCCCTCTCCTCTCCCTCTCCCCTCTCTCCCTTTCTTTCTCTCTCTCTCTCTCCCACCCTCTTTATCTATTCACCGGACTTATCTCTGTCTCTGTCTTCCTTTCTTTCTTTCTTGTTCCTCCCACCGCAAACGCACAAAGGCTTGTCTGACACATGTCAAACATGCACGCGAATCTCTCTCTGCCTCTTCTCTCTCTCTCCTCTCTCTCTCTCTTCTCTCTCTCTCTCTTTCTCTCTCTCTCTCTCTCTCTTCTCTCTCTCTCTCTCTCTCTCTCACTCTCTCTCCTCTCTATTCCCACCTTCACAAACACACTCAATATTCATATTCCACTATCTCTCTCTCTCTCTCTCTCTCTCTCTCTCTCTCTTCTCTCTCTCTCTCTCTCTCTCTCTCTCTCTCTCTCTCTCTCTCTCTCTCTCTCTTCCTCTTCCGCCAGATTCATACAATATTCATATCAGCTAGACTGTATGTTCTAAACAAATAAAAAGAAAAAAATGGACTTACACATAATAAGCAACATTTTATAAAAAAAAAAAAAAAAAAACAAAAAACTAATGCATGAATGGCCCAGTTGATTTAATTTCTAACGGAATAAACTCGCTTCATCGACGGACATCTTGTTTGCTGCTGCCGTGTTGAGGTCAGAGGACAAAACATGTTTCGAATTCTGTCTCGAACCGCAAAAAAAAAGGTAAATGATAAATAAATGAATAAATAAAATTATAAATAAGCAAATAAATAAATAAAAATACAATAGAATAAAACAAATAAATAGGTAAACAAATAAATAGATAAACAAGTAAATATACATACAAATAAAAAAAAATACTTATTGTATCTTTATTGGCTCGGTTCCGGGATTTTCGAAGCATCATTCACGGTAATTGAATTATTCTTGTGACTGTAGCAAAAAGTATCATTAAGAATCTCTACATTTATTGGAAAATTGAATAAATTTCGTGGAAAAATAATTAAAATGCAGATTTGTGAAAAAAATAAATGAAGTGGAATATAATCACTGGACTAGTTGCAGGCATATTCAAAAGACGAAAAAAAAGAAAAAAAAAATATTTCTCCAAATAAACATAAATTCTTTCACCGACCACATTCACGCCCACGACAGCTCGTCAAAGCTTGATTATTATTATTATCATAAATATCTATTTATTTATTTTTAAGCTCCACTAGATTTTCTATATTCATTTATTTATAATCATTATTATTATTACTATTACTACTATTATCATAATCATTATTATTATCAGTAATGTTATCATTAACATTATTTTTTATCTTTTACTATTATCATTACCATCATCATTAGTAATAATAGTACTAGTATCATTATTAGTACCATTTTTATCGCTATTTCTCTTATCATTATCTTCATTATCATTTTCATAATCATTCTTTATTACTATCATCACTATTGTCATCATAATCATTATTATTTTTTCATACGGAGGAGTTATAGAGGGAATACATAATAACGAAAAGATAACTGAAATAAACATAACTGAAATAATGATACCAATACCATTTATTAAGATAAATTAAAAAAAAAAAAAATGTTCGTGGATGATGTCGATAAGCACTATTTTTTTTTCTTTGCTATTACTATTTCTTGTTCCTCTTTTATCTTCCTACTATTTCCTCTTACCAAGCTACCATTTCCTCTTTCCTCTTTCTACCATGTCCTCTTAGTCTTCTCTTTAATTTCTTCTTCCCTCTTCCTCTTCCCTCCATCTTCCTCCCATTTCCTCTCCCTCTTTCTTCCCTTCTTCCTCCCCATTTCCTCTTCCTTCTTTCCATCTCCTCTTCCTCTTCCTCCTCTTCACCCATTTCCTCTTCCTCTTCCTCCCATTTCCTCTTCCTCGTCCTCTTCTTCCCTCTTCCTCCCATTTCCTCTTTCTCTTCCCTTCTCCTCTCCTCCCATTTCCTCTCTCTCCCTCTTCTTCCCTCTTCCTCCCCTCTTCCTCTTCCTCTTTTTCCCTCCCCCCCCCCCATTTCCTAAAGCACATCCGCCCGCCTGCCGCTTGCGTGCGTGTCCTTGCAGCCATTTCCCTTCCGCAGGTGTTCACCTCATTAACACAGCGTGCTATCGCCTCCCCCCCGGGCCGGACACCTGTGCACCTGTGCTTAATGGCTTCCCGGACACCTGCGACTACGTCCGGGTCGTTATGGCTGCAAGGTCGAGAGATTACTTCCTAGAAACAAAGTGGGAGGAGGAGGTGAGACCGGCAGGAGGGAGAGCGGAGTGGGGGAGAGGGGAGAGTGGGAGAGTGTGAGTGGTGGGAGGGAATGGGAAGAGAGGGGGGAGGGGGTGGAGAGGAGGGAGGTGTGCGAGGGGTAGGGGGGCAATGGGAGGGAGGGAAGGGAGTGGAGGGAGAGGGTGGGAGAGGAGGGACAGTACGGAGGAGAGGAGAGGGAGAGGGAGAGGGAGAGGAGGGGAGGGAGAGGGAAGGGTGGAGGGGAAGGGAGGTCAGGAAGGATGGGGTCGGCAGTGAAAGGGAGGGGAGGGGAAGCAAGAGGGGGAGGAGGAAGGAGGGAGAGGAGGAAGTTAAAGGAGGAGGGTAGTGGCGAGATTGAGAGATTTAATAAGAGACCACAACCAAAGAAGAAAACGAATCAAAAAGAAAAGAAAAAAAAAATCCCGAAATTTTGCTTCCTTCCAAAGCCGATACCCTGTCCTGAGTTACATTCGGCTTTTGCGTTCGGAATTAACTGTCGTTATCTTAGAAGAAACTTTTTTTTTCTTTTCTTTTGATAATTTTCGCATATGGCCTTCCTATTATTTATTAGTGTATGTAATCAAATTCCCTCCTCCTCTAGTTCCTAGTGAAAGTTATTATTGTTACCAGCGGTCATTACGCGGTTTTTGCTCGTACCCTTTCTTTATATCATATTTATGGCCAAGTTCCTCTCCTCTTCCTTTATTCCTCACTCCTCCCATCACTTCCTCTCATACTACTTTGGTGCAATTAAATTATTATCTTCATTTTCTTCCCCTCTTCTTTTCCATTTTATTCTTCATTATCTCTCACTAACTTTTACAATTGTTCGGTTATTTAATTTTTATCTTTAATTTTCTTCTCTTTCTCCTTTTTCTTTCCAACTTGCTCACCTAACCTACCTACTGCTTCGGCTATTGGTATCATCATCTCTCTCTCTCTCTTCTCTCTCTTCTCCTTAGTCTCATCTCTCTCTCTCTCTCTCTCTCTCTTCTCTCTCTCTCTCTTTCTCTCTCTCTCTCTCTTCTCTTTCTCTCTCTCTCTCTCTTCTCTCTCTCTTCTCTTCGCCTCTCTCTCTTGCTCTCTCTCTCTCTCTCTCTCCCTCTCTCTTCTCCTCCTCTCTCTCTCTTCTTCACATTATCTACTCTCGATCTACCCAAAACTACTCAACCCTCATTTTCTTCTCTCCTTCCTCTTCATTTTCCCTCTCTTCTCTACTCCCTGTACACTTTCACAGTGCTCCAAATCAATTCGTCTGTTTATTTCCTCTCCTTTCTCCTTCGCCCATCATCCTCACCGTCTCAATTCACTCTCTCTCCTCTCCTCATCTCACTACTCACTCTCTCCCTTCTCTCCTCTCTCTCTCTCTCTCTCTCTCTCCTTCTCTCTCTCCTCTCTCTCTCTTTGTATTCTTTCGATAAAAGAAAAACAGCCGACACTCCCCTCATGATCATTCCCCCCGTCAAGGTTCTCCTGTTGCCATGATCTCTGGCTCTGCCGAGGTCACCCCCTCTCCCTCTCCTCCTCCCCTCCCCTCCCCTCCCACCCCCCTGGCACATATTACTCTAATCTTGGCACGGGATCATGGCCCCTCCGCCCCTTCCCCCTACCCCCCCACCGTTCCGACATTCCATCTTTGCATAAAGCATCATTTAGGGGGCGGGTTCTGACACAGTGTGACCTCAAATCATTCAAACCAATACTCCCGAGTTCATCCGTGAACCACGTTCTACTCTGCCAGCCCCTCCATGAGCTGGCCCGACATCTGCTGCGCGCATCATCGGAGTATCCCACCTTTACGACCCCTATTCTTCCTATTTTCAACCAGAGCCCATTCAACAAGCTCAGCCATCCAACCGCACGCTTAACTCATCACGAGCTCAACAGCAGGGGAGGGGTGGCGGAGGAGGGAGAGGAGGACTGAACGGGTGGGGGGAGAGGAGGGGGGAGGGAGGGGTGAGGGGGAGGAGAGAGGGGGAGGAGCAGGCAGGAGGAGGACGGAGGAGGAGGAGGAGGAGGAGCGAGGAGGAGGAGGGAGGAGCGAGGAGGAGGCAGGTAGGAGGCGAAGCTGGAAGGGTGGAGAGAGAGGGAGGGAGGGGAGAGGGGAGGAGGAGGAGGAGGAGGAGGAGGAGGAGGAGGAGGAGGAAAGGAGGAGGAGGGGAGGAGGGAGGAGAGGGGAGAAGAGGAGCTGCAGGGGGAGAGAGGAGGAGGGAGAGGGGAGGAGGAGCGAGGAGGGGAGGCAGGATGAGGGGAGGAGGAGGAGAGGGAGGACGGAGGAGGAGGAGGAGCGAGGAGAGGAGGAGGAGGGGGAGGAGGAGGGAGGAGGAGGAGGGAGGAGGAGACGGGGCAGGAGAGGGAGGAGGGACGTGCGGGGGCGGAGGGCAGGGAGGAGGGAGGGAGGGAGGTAGGAGGAAGGGAGCTTGCAAAGGAAGCTGTGGCATCCCCCCTTCCCGCTCTGATTCCTCCCTTCACCCTCCCCACCCCCACCCACCCATTTTGACGTCTGTGCGTGTGGTGATTGAGTTCTATTAAGGAGTGCTTGCAGGGTTCTAATTTTTACGCTGTCCTCGGGAAAAAAAATATATTATAAATTTAAAAAAAGCCGTTAAAAAAAAAAGGTTAAACCAAAAAATTCACCTGAAAAGGTATTATTTCGAGCGCCAAATTTTGTGTCTATTAGAGAAATCTGTCCAAATGGTTTTTTTTTCTATTTTTCGTTTTTTTTTTAATTTTTGTCTGTGTCTGTCTGTTTAAGTTTGCTGTCTATATTGTCTTTTTTCCCTAGCCATACTGCTGTGTCCTTCCTTCCTAGCTGTGGTGGTGTGTGTTGTGTGTGTGTAGTGTGTGTGTGTTGTGTGTGTGTGTGTGTGTGGTGTGTGTGTGTGTGGTGTGTGTTGTGTGTGTGTGTGTTGTGTGAGGCGTGTGTGTGTGAGTGGAGTGAGTGAGTGTGTGAGTGAGTGTGTGAGTGAAGTGAATGTGTGAGTGAGTGAGTGAGTGAGTGAGATGAGTGAGTGAGTGAGTGAGTGAAATGAGTGAGTGAAGTGTGTGTGAGTGAGTGTGTTGGTGAAGTGAGTGAGGTGAGTGAGTGAGTGATGAGTGAGTGAGTGTGTGTGTGTGAGTGAGTGAGTGAGTGAGTGAGTGTGTGGTGGTGTGTTTTTTGAGTGTGTGAGTTGAGTGAGTGAGTGTGTGTGTGTGTTGTGTGTAAATGAGTGAGTGAGTGAGTGAGTGAGTGAGTGAGGTGAGATGAGATGAGAGAGTGATGAGTAGTGAGTGAGTGAGTGAGTGAGTGAGTGAGTGAGTGAGTGAGTGAGTGAGCTGAGTGAGTGAGTGAGTGAGTAGTGAGTGAGTGAGTGCGTGCGTGCGTGCCCGTGGCGTGTATGTGGAGTGAGTGAGTGAGTGAGTGAGTGGGAGTGAGTGAAGTTGAAGTGAGTGAGTGCAGTGAAGTGAGTGAAGTAAGGACGGAGTGTGTCCCCGTCTCTGCCCCTGCGAAAGTAGGGTTAGGTTGAGGTGTGCGTCGCGTGCGTGCGGAAAAGATACACGTGCGGGTATCACAGGTATCGTGTGTAAACTCCCCCCCTTCCCCTTCCCCCTCCCCTCCCCATGCCGTTCAACCTCCACATGTACCTCGGCTATTAAGCGCAGACACTCTCGTCCTCCCCTCCCTCCCTTTCCCATTCCTTCCTTCTTTCTTTCATTCCTTCCTCCTTTTTTCTTTCTTTCCTTCCCCTCCTTCTATCCATTTCTTCTTCCCTTCCTTCTTTCTTACATTCCTTCCCTTCCTCCCTTCTTTCTTTCCTCTCTCCCTCACTTCCCTTCCTTCCTCACTCCCCCACTTCCTTTCTTCCTCTTCCTTCCCTCCCTCCCTCCCACTCTCACTTCCTTTCTTCATTCCCCTCCCTCCCTCCCTTATTTTTTCCTCCCTCCTTCCCTTTCTCTATTCCCCTCCCCCTCCCCCCCCATCCAATCCTTGCATGACACTACTCCCTCATTCTCTACCCAACCAGACCTCCTGACCCCCTGACCCCCTAACCCCCGATCTCTGCATGACAACCCTGCCCTCCTGCCCTCTCCCTCCCTATCACCCCCTCTCTCCCTACCCCCTGCCTTCAATCCCTGCATGACACCCCCCCCCTTCTCCCGTTCTCCCCTCCCACCCCCTTCCCCGCCTCCCTTGCATTACAGTCCCCCCGTCCCTTCCCCCTTCCCCCTTCCTTCCCTTCCCTTCCCTTCCCTCCCCCCTCCCCTCCCTTCCTCCTTCCCTCCCTTCCACTTCCCCTCCCTTCCCTTCCGATCCCACCTTCCCCCCCCCCCGAACCCCCCGACCCCGGCAAAAATTCGGACCCCGCCGACCCGCCCCCGACCCCCCGCCCCCCGCCAAAGTCCTGCATGAAATCGTTACTTAACGACGACCGACCGACCGACCGATTGGCGAGGGCGAGTGACCTTGACCAGCATTTTTTTTTTTTTAATCTCTTATTCCATACTTGGCAACTCGAGAGATCGCTTGGTCCTCGCCGTCTTAATCTTTGTTCCTTTTTTTTCTTTCTTTCGTTTTCTTAGACTTCTTTTTCTTCTCTTTTTCTCATTGTTTTTTTTCAATTTTTTTCGTCTGCTTCTTCTGCTCTTGTAAACTTTATTTCTTGTTCCTGAGTCCTTGCTTCTTTTTCCAGCTTTTTTTCTTTCTCTTCGTCTTTTCTTTCTTATTCTATTCTTCTTATTTTCTTCTTCGTTCGTCTTCTTTGTTTCTCTTCTTCTTCTTCTTCGTCTTTTTTCCTTCTTTCTTTTCGTCTTCTCCTCGTGTCTCTTCCTTCTTGGTCCATGCTTCCTTTTTTTCTTTTTCTTGTTAATTTATCACCTTTTTTCTGAATCTTTCTCTCGTTTTTTCCCATTCATATATCACTCTTCTTTCTATTCATATGAATATATTTTTTTCTCTTTATCCCCTTTTTTATGCCTCCTTTATCACCTTCCTCTCTTTCGGTTCGACTTTATGGTCTCTTTATCTCTCTAGTTTTTTTTTCTTTTTTACGTCCTTACGTTTTTTCTCTTATTGGTTATTTCTTTATTTCCTTCTTTTGATTTACTTTTCGTGCTAAAGTTGGGTCTCTTTGTCTTTTTATTTATCAATTTTTTCACTGTTCACATAAAAAGGAAGAGTGCAGAAGAAAAAATAAAAAATACAGAAAGAAAAGAAAAAATAGATAAGACGGAATAGCGAAAAAAACAGAAAGAAAAAGAAAGAATAAATAAAGAATAGCGAAAAAAAAACAAAGAAAAAGAAAGAATAAATAAAGAATAGCGGAAAAACAGAAAGAAAAAGAAAGAATAAATAAGACGGAAGAACGAAAAAAAAAAGAAAAGAAAAGAACGGGTGGATGGAGAGCGAAAAAGTAAAGCAACAACATTCTCGTTATAACAGATTGGGCGCCATGCATATCACGCGAGAAGGAAGATCATAATAATGAAAAAAAGGGAAACCAAGTCAAATCAAGACACCGTTTGCGTCAACACACATTTCCCCCCCCCCACCCCCCTTCTATCTCCTTTCTCTCCTTCCCTCTCCTTCTTCTCCTTCTCTCCCTTTTTTCCTCTCTCTCTCTCTCACTCGTTCTCGTTCTCTCTCTCTCTCTCTCATCTCTCTCTCTCTCTCTCTCTCTTCTCTCTCTCTCTCTCTCTCTCTTCTCTCTCTCTCTCTCTCTCTCTCTCTCTCTCTCTCTCTGTTCTCTCTCTCTCTCTCTCGTTCTCTGTTCTCTCTCTCTCTCTCTCGTTCTCTCTTCTCTCTCTCTCTCTCCTCTTTCTCGTTCTCTCTCTCTCTCTCTCTCTCTCTCTCTCTCTCTCTCTCTCTCTCTCCTCTCTCTCTCTCTCTCTCTCTCTCTCTCTCTCTCTCTCTCTCTCTCTCTCTCTCTCTCTCTCTCTCTCTCTCTCTCTTCTCTCTCTCTCTCTTCTCTCTCTCTCTTCTCTCTCCTCTCTCTCTCTCCTCTCTCTCTCTCTCTCTCTCTCTCTCTCTCTCTCTCTCTCTCTCTCTCTCTTTCCTCTTCTCTCTCTTCTCTCTCTCTCTCTCTCTCTCTCTCTCTCTCTCTCTCCTCTCTCTTCTCTCTCTCCTCTCTCTCTCTCTCTCTCTCTCTCTCTCTCTCTCTCTCTCCTCTCTCTTCTCTCTCTCTCCTCTCTCTCTCTCTCTCTCTCTTCTCTCTCTCTCTCTCTCTCTTCTCTTCTCTCTTCTTCCTCTCTCTCTCTTCTCTCTCTCTTCTCTCTCTCTCTCTCTCTCTCTCTCTCTCTCTCTCTTCTCTCTCTCTCTCTCTCTCTCTCTCTCTCTCTCTCTCTCTCCCCTCTCTCTCTCTCTCTCTCTCTCTCTCTCTCCCTCTTCTCCCTTCTCTCTCCTCTCCTCTCTCTCTCTTCTCTCTTCTCTCTCTCTCCCTCTCTTCTCTTCCTCTCTCGCCTCTCTCTCTCTCTCTCTCCTCTCTCTCTCTTCTCTCCCCTCTCTCTCTCTCTTCTCTCCCTCTCTCTCTCTCTTCCCTCTCTCTCTCTCCCCCCCTCTCTCTCCTCTCTTCTCTCTCCCCCCCTCTCTCTCTCTCTCCCCCTCTCTCTCTCTCTCTCTCTCCTTCCCTCTCTCCTCTTCCCTCCCCCCCCTCTCTTCTGCTTCTCTCTCTTCCCCCTCTCCTCTCTCTCCCCCCGTTCTCTCTCTCTCTTTCCCCCCCCTCTCCTCTTCTCTCTCCCCCCCCTCTTTCTCTCTTCTCTCCCCCCTCCTCTCCTCTTCCCCCCCCCTCTCTTCTCTTCTCTCCCCCCCTCTTCTTNTCCCTCCCTCTCCCTCTTTCTCTCCCTCTTCCTCTCCCTCTCCCTCTCCCTCTCCCTCCCGCTCTTTCTTTCT
Source organism: Penaeus vannamei (assembly GCF_003789085.1). Taxonomy (NCBI): domain Eukaryota; kingdom Metazoa; phylum Arthropoda; class Malacostraca; order Decapoda; family Penaeidae; genus Penaeus; species Penaeus vannamei. Next base: position 88,940 of record NW_020872836.1, on the reverse strand, counting down.
TTCTCTCCTTTTTTCATTCCGCGCTGTTACATTCTTTATTACGAGGCACGAGATAATGTCGGATAATTCGACTCGCGATAAGAGGCCAAGTCCGTCAAAACCTTCCCTTTTATCGTCGGTAGAATCTGCGCATCTCTTTCCTTCCTTCCTTCCTCTTTTATCAACCTCCGCTTCCTTCTTTTCTTTTTTCTTTTCTTTTTTCTCGTCGCTCGCCGAGGAGTCGGTCGGTCGGTCGGCGGACAGGCAGTCGAAAGCGCGGCGTCAGGGCGGGAGAGGCCGTGCGTGAGGCTCGGATGACAAGCTCATTAATATTTTGGCGACGAAGGGAAGTGGGGAGGAAAGAGAGGAAGAGGGAAGGGGGGAAGAGGAGGAGGAAAAAGGGGAATGGGGAGGAGGAGGAGAAGGGGGAAGAAAGAGGGGAAGGGAAGGATGACGAGGAGGAGTGAGATGAAAACGGGAAAGAGGAGCGTCCTCCTCTTCCCCCTTTTTCTTCTCTTTTTCTTCAAGAAAAAGATGACGAGGAGGAGGAATGTGAAGAAAACAAGAACGAGGAGGAAGAATGAGAAGAAAAAAACGACGACGACGACGATGGCAGTAATGACAACGATTGCTGATGAGCAGAGAGCGGGGAATAGGAAGAAAGGAAGGGGATGCGGAGGAAGAGAAACTGAGGTGAAGGTGGAGGATGAAGAAGAAAGGAAAATGGAGGAAGAAAGGAAGATGGAAGAGGTATAGGTGAGGAGAAAGAAGGGGAGAGGAAAGGAAATGAAAAACGAGAAGGAAGAATAAACAAGAGAAGATAAAGAAGGAAAAAACATAAATTGTGATGATGTAAAAATTAAAAGTATGACAATGGCATCGAAATCGAGGTCGAGAAGAAGAAGAAGAAAAAGAAAAAGAATAAAAAGAGAAATATTGATTAGAAAATGTAAACGATGCTGACCATTTTCATCCGCATGTTTGGAGAGGCGAGAGGCGCTTAGCGATCCGTGGAGGAAGGAGAGAAAAAAAGTGGGAACAGGGAAAAGAGATGATGATAAAGAAAGAATGATAGAAGGAGGACAAATGGGAACGGGGAAAAGAAATGATAATAAAGAAAGAATGATAGAAGGAGAATAAATGGGAACGGGGAAAAGAGATGCTGATAAAGAAAGAATGATAGAAGGAAAAAGAATGGGAACAGGGAAAAGAGAAAGAAGATGATAAAGAAATAATGACACAAGGAAATAAAGGGGGACAGGGGAAAGAGATGATGATAAAGAAGAATAACAGAAGGAGAAAAATATGAAGGGGGAAAAGAGATGATAAACAAGCATGCCAGGAGAAAAAAAAAAAATATGACAAATAAATGAGAATGAATGAAGACATAGGTTGTGTGTAAAATAAGAGAGAGAAAAAAAAAATAGGAAAAAGAGAGAATGCGACTGGAATGCCTCGCAG
>NW_020872836.1:67500-75000 GCF_003789085.1 Penaeus vannamei | reverse complement strand
AGAAGAAGAAGAGAAAGAAGAAGAGAAAGAAGAAGAGGAGAAGGGAGGGGAAGAAGAAGGGCAGTGAGGAGGGGGAAAGAAGCAGAAGAAGAAGAAGAAGAAGAAGAAGAAGAAGAGAAGTAGAGGAGGAGGAGGAGGAGGAGAGAAGAAGAGCGAAGGAAGAAGGAAGAAGAACAGAAGAAGAAGTGAGAAGAAGAAAGAAAGAAAGAAGAAGAAGAAAGAAGGGATAGAGGAGGGGAGGAAGAAGAAGAAGAGCAGGAGAGGAGGAGGAAGAAGCAGGAGAGGAGAAGAGGAAGGAGTAGAAGAAGAAGAAGAAGAAGAGGTAGAGGAGGAGGAGGAAGAAGAAAAAAATGTATGTTGTTGTTTAAAAGGAATAATGCTGAATCATCCAAGTTTAATTCAGTTGATTATTCTATTTCCTTGTATTTATTTATTCTGTTATTTATTGGTTTAGTTATTCGCTTGTTTATTTATTCAATACTTGTTTATTCATTTGTTTACTTATGCACTTCTTGTTTATTCATTATCTATCTATTTATTATTTATTATCGTTACTGGTTCTTCTATGGTAATTCCTTATTATCGCTTTCTCTCTCTCTCTCTCGTCACTCATTTACTCCTTGTTCCTTCTTCACGTCATTTATCGTGACTTGTTTTCCTTCTCCTTACTTCTAATTACTGTTCTTACTTATATTACCTTCTGTGTCCCCTTTCGTTAATTATTTCTTCACAAAAACTTCTATTTATCCCGTTTTGTTAACATCTGTGGATTGGGGGGGGAGGGGAGGAAGGGAGGAGGGGGGGGAGGTAATTGGCCTGTTTTCTTGTATGTATGCGCAACATGCATACATACATACTGTACGTGCATATATATACATACACGATGCACATGAATACATACATACATTCCTACGGACGCACGTGGGCTGCATACGTACATGTTGGGCGCTAATGTTTTGGTGTCGCTTCCATGCATACATTCATGTGGGCGGGGTGGGGGGGGAGGGCGGGGGATGGGGAGGGGGAGGAGGGGCGTGAGGAAACAACACCGCCCGGGAATCATGTTGATGGTGATGATGTTCATGTTCATGTTCATGTTCATGTTGATGTTGGTGTTGCTGTTTGTTGATGTTGATGATGTTTATGTTGTTGATGTTGATGTTGATGATGATGATGATGATTTGATGTTGGTGATGTTTGATGATGATGTGTTGTTGTTGATGATGTTTATTTTGATGTTGTTTGATGTGATGTTGGATGGTTTGTTGTTGATTATGTTGATGTTGATGTTGATGTTAATGATGTTGATGATGATGTTTATGATGTGATGTTGTTGATGTTGATGATGATGTTGATGATGTTGATGTTGCTCTGCGAGGACTGGGGGGACTAGGGGTTCGGGCGGGTGGGTGTCGGGGGGGGGGGGTTGGCCCTTTGCTTATTCTCTGTTTTATTGAGCTGTCTGTGTATTCGTGTGTGTGTTTGGCCTATGTAGTTATATTATATATATATATATATAATATATATATATATATATATATATATATATATATATATATATATATATATATATATGTATATGTGTATGTATATATATATATAATATATATATTATATATATATATATATATATATATATATATACACATGATTAAGCATAAAATGTCCTTGAACTCTTCGCTATCTCCAAGCGAATCCTATTTCACTATTTTTTCATCCCAGAAAAGAATAATAATAATAATAATAATAATAATAATATAATAATAATATCAATATAATAATAATAATAATAATTATTAAAATGATAATAATAATTTAATAATAATAATAATGATAATGATAATGATAATTGATAATGATATAATGTAAATATCTGTAATAATAATATAATTGGGCCATATGGCGATGACGGGATTGAAGCCGACACAAACCACGACAGAAGCACCTGTGGCAAGAAGAGGAAGGCGGACCTGTGCGAGGAAATTAAGGGTTAAAGTGAGACAAAGAAAGAGAAGAAAAGGAAGAAAAAGAAAAGGTAAGAGGAGAGGTAAATATATGTACGCAATATGTATGTGTGATGTAATATATATATATATTAATAATATTAATATATTATAATGATATATATAAGTATTAAATTAATAATATAATATGTATATATATTATTATATGTATTGTATAAAAATTTTTTTATTTTAGGTTATGTTTTGGAGAGTGAAAAATAAACTGTGGTGTGGTGTGTGTGTGATGTGTTAGTGTGTGTGTGTGCTGATGTATGTAAGTGTGTGTGAGTTGTAGTGTGTTAGAAAGATTAGATAGACTGATTATGAATAATAGGCCAGTCAGAAGAGGGATGAGAAAAGGTGAGGCATGAAGAGGAGTATGGCGATAGAGAGAAAGATGAGGAGGGAGAGAGAAGAGATTGCAAGAAGAGAGGATAAAATATAAAAACTGTGTAGTATGAGGCGCAAGGACCACAGATAAGAGAGTAGTAAGGAGGGTAGGGAGCATGTAGTAAGAGAAGGGTATGGGGAAGAGAGAGGGTAGGAGAGGTAGAGAAAGCAGGGAGGTACAACTGAGAAGAACAGAATAGATGAAGAGAGGATTGGATAGAAAATAGAGATAATATAAGTATAATAACATAAAGAAGTAGATAGGGCACCGTAAGTAACGAGAGAGACGAGACGGGAGGGGAGAGAGAGAGAGGGTAAAAGGGAAGAACTGAAAGAAAGTAAAACGATAAGGAGCCAAAAGGACCGCGAGATATAAGATAAGGGAAGGATATGAGTATGAGAGATGAGAGAGGGAGCGGAGAGAGGAGAGAGAGGAGAGGGGAGGAGAGAGAGGGAGGGAGAGAAGAGATGGAATGCGACGAGGGGATAAGTAAAAGAAAAAAATAGTTAAAAACAGGATAGAAGACTTAAGTACAAGTATAATATGTATATGGGAGGGAAGAGAAGAATAGATTAAATAAGACACAGGGATAGAGAGAAGAGAGAGAGAGAGAGAGAGAGAGAGAGAGAGAGAGAGAGAGAAAGAACCCGCACCAGTAAGATAAAAAAAAAGTACAGTACAGAGATATAGAAATGTAGAAGAGGAGGAGAGATTAAGAATAAGAAGGAGGGGAAGGATACAACGGCAAAGAGGAATTATGATGAGTAGAGGGTGAAAGGGTAAGGAAAAGTGCAGAGATGGGATGAAGATGTCAGTAAGGCAAGAGAGAGAGAGGAGATCTGAGAGAGAGTGAAAGTAGAGAGAGAGAGAGGAGAGATGAGTGAAAAATAGAGAGAAGTACTGACGTAGACGATGATAGAGAGATGAGAGAAAGAAGGGAGGGAGGGAGTGGAGAGGGAGAGGAAGAGAGAGATGAGAATAGAGAAGAGGGTAGGAAGAGCGAGTAGATGACGTACCTGGATAGAAGAGAGAGAGTGGAGATAGCAGAGAGAGGAGGAGAGGTGGGCGTAGAGAGCATTAGAGATGATTGAGTAGAGAAGAGATAGAGTAGAGAGAGAAGAGAGAACGAAGTAGATGAGAGAGGAGAGACCAACCTGAGAGATAGAGAGAGGAAGAGAGATGAGGGAGGAGGAGGGAGGGAGGGAGAGGGCGCAAATGTGGGGGGTTGAGCTGGGGGGGGCACCGGACGCTTTAGACACCGAATATAGTCTTGCCACCTGATTCATTCTGCATTCTGGGAGAGGGAGGAGGAGGGAGGAGGAGAATGAAGGAGGAGGAGGAGGAGGAGGAGGAGGGAGAATTGAAGGAGGAGAGGAGGAGGAGGAGAATGAAGGAGGCAGGAGGAGGAGGAGGAGGAGATTGAAGGACGAGGAGGAGGAGGAGAGGAGGGAGGGAAATTGAAGGAGGAGGGGAGGAGGAGGGAGAATTAAGGAGGAGGAGGAGGAGGAGAGGAGAAGGGGAGCATGAAAGGAGAGGAAGAATTGAAGGAGGAGGAGGAGGTGGGAGAATTGAAGGAAGGAGGAGGAGGAATTGAAGGAGTAGGAGGAGAGAAGAATTGAAGGAGGAGGAGGTCCCAGGAGGAGAATTGAAGGAGGAGGAGGGATTGAATTGAAGGTAGAGGAGGAGAGGAAATGAAGGAGGAGGAAGAAGAGGAAAGAGAAGAAGAGTGGAACGGAGGAAAAGAAGAAGGAGGGAGAAGAGGAGGGGTCGGTGGTGGTAAAGGAAGAGGCGAGGGGGAAGGGGCGATGGAGGAGGTGGAAAAAGAAGGAAAAGGTAGGAGGAGGAAGAAGAGGAAGAGTAGATATAGGAGGGGAGGATTGGAACGTCGAGAAGGATAAGGATAATGGACTAAAGATGCGAATCAGGAGGGAATGGAGGAGAAAGAGGTGGAGGAGGGAGAAGAAAATGAAACAAAAAATTGAGGAAAGAGAAGAAGAAAACGAAAATAAGAAATGAAGAAGGAAAAGAGAGGATAAAAAGAAAAAGACATGGACGAAGGAGAAGAAGGGAAGAAGGGACAAAGAAGAAAACAAAGAATAAATGGAAGAATAAGAATAAGAAAAAGAAGGAAATGAGGAAGAAGAAGAAGAAAGAAATGGAAGAAATAGAAATAAATAGAAAAAGAAGAAGAAGAAGGAAATAGGGGAAGAAGGCACAGAGAGAGGAAGGAGAAGGAGAAAGGCCAGAGGGAGACAAAGGAATCGGATCTAGAATAAGGAAAATGAAGAGAGAGATTTTGTCATTTCACTCAAAGAAGTATATGACAATTAAAATAATAATGACAATAAAATAGACAATGAAATAGATAATGACAATAAAATAGATAATGACAATGAAATAGATAATGACAATGAAATAGATAAATGAGTCGTATAGATAAGTCAGTTAAGATTGTGGAAGTGAAGGGAAGTAAATAGATGGAAGTGGATAGATAGAATGAGGGAAGAGGCGGAGATGGGGGAGGAAAAATGGTGAAGACGTGAACGGAGAATGGGTAAAGGAATGAAGGAAGGGAGGGAGGAGGACGTAAAGAGGGAGGAGGAGAGGGAGGGGAGGGGAAAGAAAGAAAGAAAAAAAGAAAGACGGAGAAAAGGAGGAGGAAGAAGAAATATATGATTAGAGAGAGAGAAAGAGAAAAAGAAAGACAATGACAAATACAAAGAAAGAGAGAGAGAGAGAGAGAGAGAGGAGAGAGAGAGAGAGAAGAGAGAGAGAGAGAGAGAGAGAGAAGAGAGAGAGAGAGAGAGAGAGAGAGAGAGAGAAGATAAGAAGAGAAAAACAGAGACACATGGACATATGTCGGATGTGGGAAGCGGGGGGGGGAGGGGTAGGCTGTGTTGGTGCGTAGGGAGAGGGGGAGGGGGTGGGGGGGAGGCGATCCACAAAGCGAGCAGTCGGCCTTAAAAGGTGTCCTCCTTCCTCTCCTCCTCCTCCTCCTCCTCCCCTCCTCCTCCTCCCTCCTCCTCCTCCTCCTCTTCTTCTTCTTCTTCTTCCTCCCTCTTCGTCGTCTTCTTCTTCTTCTTCTTCTTCTTCGTGCCCTCCTCCTCCTCCTCCCCCTCTTTCTAACTCCTCTTCATCCTCCTCTCCACCTACCTTGCACCCACCTCCCGTCCTCCCTCTCCTCCTCCTTCTTTCTTTTTCTTCTTCTTCTCCTTCTTCTTCTTTCTCTCCTCCAACTCCTCCACCCCCCCCCATCCTCCTCCTCCTCCTCCCCAATCCTCATCCTCCTCCTCCTCCCCCTTCCCCCTTCCTCCTCCTCCTCCTCCTCCTCCTCCTCCTCCTCCCCCCCCCTCCTCCTCTCTCCCCCTCCTCTCCCTCCTCCTCCCCCATCCTCCTCCCCCCAACCTCTTACCCCTCCTCCTCTTACCCCTCCTCCTCTTCCTCCCCGTCCTCCTACCTTTCCTCCTCTTCCCCCCTATCCCCTTCCCACCCCCCTCCTCCTTCCTCCTCCTCCTCCTCCTCCTCCTCCTCTCCCTTCCTCCTCCTCCTCCTCCTCCTCTTTCCTCCTCCTCCTTCCTGGACTGGGTCGTGGCGTATGACGTGTCCGATGGCCGAGTCCGCCTTGGCGTCCCGGGTTCTCTCCTCTCCTCTGCTCTCTTGTTCCTCTTTCTTCCCTTGCCCCTGTGTCCCATTTATCACTTTCTTTTATTTACCTGGATTCTCCTTTTCTTCCTGTTTTCCCCCCTCGTGTCTCTCTCTCTCCTATTGCTGTGTCTCGGAGTTTTGTCCTTTACCATTGTCTCTCTCTCTTTTTTAGTTTTTTTTTGTCCATTTTTTTCTGCGTTGCCTATTTTTTTATTTGTTTTTTATTTGTTTATTCCCTTCCGTCGTTCTTGTCTTGCCTATTTTTTATTTTGTTTTTTGGTTGTTTATTTCCCCTTCCAAAATTTCCCCCTTCCCTCTCCCCCCCCTCAGAGCCCCCTCCCTCTTTTTAAGGGATCAGCTGGATGTTCTTTGTTTTTGGGTCTGTTTTTGGTCTTTTGTTTTTGTCTTGTGTATTGTTTTGCTCTCTGTTCGTCTTGTCGTTTTTTCTTTCTTATTTTTGTTCTTTGTTTGTATTTGTTTGTCTTTGTTTGTATTTGTTTTGGGTCTTTGTTTGTATTTGTTTTGGATCTGTTTGCCTTTGTTTTTGGTCTTTGTTTTTTCTTTGTTTTGGGTGTTTGTTTGTCTTTGTTTTGTATCTGGTTTTGCCTTTGTTTTTGGTATTTTGTTTTTTCTTGTTTTGGCTCTTTGTTTGTCTTTGTTTTGGATCTTTGCCTTTGTTTGGGTCTGTTTGCCTTTGTTTTGTCTTGTTTTTCTTTGTTTTGGCTCTTTGTTTGTCTTTGGTATTTGTTTTGGGGTCTTTGCCTTTTGGGTCTTTGTTTTGTCTTTGTTTTTTTGTGTTTCTGTTTGTTTCCTTTGTTTGCTCTTTGTTTGTCTTTGTTGGCCTTTTGTTTGTCTTTGTTTTGGATCTGTTTGCCTTTGTTTTGTCTTTGTTTGTCTTTTGTTTGGATCTGTTTGCCTTGTTTTGGTCTTATCGTTTGTCTCTGTTTGGTATGTTCTCCTTCTTTTGGTCTTTGTTGAATTTGTTTGGCTTTGTTTGTCCTTCGATTGTCTTTGTTTTGTCTTTTCCCTCTGATTCCTTCCTTACTTATGTTCTGGTTCTTTTTTGTCCTTTGTTGTCTGTTTTGGATTTCTTTTGCCTTGTTCTGGCGTGTCTTTGTTTGTATCCTATTTGTTTGGGTCTGCGTTTTCTTCTGTTTTCTTCGTTTTCCGTGTCTTGCTTTGCCTTTGTTTTTGGTCTTCTGTTGCTATTTTGTTTTGGGTCTGCGTTTGCTCGTTTTCACGTTCTTTGCTTGTTTTCCCTCCCTTGGTTCCACTTTTGAGGAGTCAAGATTTTGTTTTCTTTGTCATTGTATTTGTTCTTGTCTTGCTGCCGTTCCGGACTCCTTCTGAGTGGTGTCCTTGTGTCCAAACTTTGCACTCTTTGTTCTGAAATCGCTATGTTTCCCTTTTTTTATTTTTTTATTATTTATTTTTTTTCTTATTTATTTTCTTATTNAATGG
>NW_020872836.1:45000-62500 GCF_003789085.1 Penaeus vannamei | reverse complement strand
TGCGGTTATAATGAGTGGGATGGAAAATATAGAAAAGGGAGGGAGGGGAGAGAGAGAGGGGGAGATATGAAAAATATAGATAGGGAGGGGAAGAGAGGGAGAGAAGGGAGATAAAAGAGAGAGAGAGAAAGGGAAGAGAGGGAGAAGGATAGAGAATAAAGAGAGAGAGAAGGGGGAGAGAGGGAGAAGGGATAGAGAATAGAGAGAGAAAATAATAGAGGAAGGTAGTGAGAGAGAGAAATAGAGAGAGAGAGAGAGAGAGAGAGAGGAGAGAGAGAGAGAGAGAGAGAGAGAGAGAGAGAGAGAGAGAGACAGACAGACAGAAACAGAGACAGACAGACAGAATAAGAAAAACTAAGAGAAAGACAAACAACAGACACAGAAAGAAAAAACAAAAATCAGAAAGAGGAACAGAGAAAGAGACAAACCGACAGACAAAAAAATAAAAAATAAAAAACATTGAAAAGTAATACAATGGACAATAACTTTTTAAAAAATCAAGAAAGAGGAACAGAAAAGGAGACAAACAGACATACAAATAAAAAAAAGAAAAAAACGAAATAAACATATTGAAAAGTAATACAATGAGCAATAATTTTTAAAAAAATCAAGAAAGAGAATAGAGAAAGAGACAACCGACAGACAAAGACAAAAAAAAATAATAAAAAATAAACATATTGAAAAGTAATACAATGGGCAATAACTTTTTTCCAAAAAAAAAAAGAAGAGGAATAGAGAAAGACAAACAGACATACAATTAAAAAAAAAACGAAATAAACATATTGAAAAGTAATACAATGTACAATAATATTTCTTTTCCAAAAAAAAAAAAAGAGGAATAGAGAAAGAACGAAAAAAAAATCAAAAAGAGGACAGAGAAAGACAGACAGACAAATTAAAAAAAAAAACGAAAACATATTGAAAAGTAATGCAATGTACAATAATATTTTTTTCCAAACAATACAAATAAAAAAAAAAAAAAAACGAAATAAACATATTGAAAAGTAATACAATGAGCAATATTTTTATTTCAAAGTACCACACGAGCGAACTGCGCAATTATGCAAGGGTCAGGATGCACTAGTGTTGCACGAGGGCTTCCGGCGACGAAGGACAGCAGGAGAAACAAAGGAAAGGGAAAGGGGTGAAAGGAGGATGAAGAGAGGACGAAGGAATGGGGAAGGAAAGGGGGAGATAAGAGAGAATGGAGGAAGAGTGGAGACAGGATGGGAGAAAGAGGAATTGTGGGGGGAAGGGAAAGGGTGGAGGAAGGGAGAAGGGAGGAGAAGGGAGGGAGAAGGAAAGTAAAATGAAGGATAAGAAAAGGAAGAGCGAAGATAGGGTAGAAAGAGAAAGAAGGAAGGAGAAAGGAAGAACGAAAGAATGGTGAAAGCAAGATAGGGTAGAGAAGAGGAAGGAAGGAGAAAGGAAGAACGAAAGAATGGTGAAAGAAAGGAAGAACGAAGATAGGGTAGAGAAAGAAGGAAGAGAGGAAAGGAAGAAGAAAGAATTGTGAAAGAAAAGAACAGAGAACGAACAAGAACGAAGGGGGAGTGTGAAAAGGTCAGAAAGAGGGTAGGATGAGAAGGCAAAGAGCAACGTCTTTACCCTAAGGAATATAAACACACTTGCCTCGAACCGTACTGTAAATTGTTGCTTTGTGTGTCGCGTTTTCTTTCACCTCCGTTTTCTTTGATATTTACCATAATCTGCGCATCGTAGACTATTCCATTCTACGTTACGTTTACTTTTAATTTCCTTGTAAAGTGTGCATCCTATGTAAGCTGTTTTCTTTGAGTTGAATCGCTATTTTTTTCGAATAAAATTATTCTCTCCTTCTACTCCATTCCCGTTCTTCTCCCTTCTCCCTCTCGCTCTCTCCTCTCCTCTATCCCCTCCGCCACTGCTCCTCTCCTCTCTCCTTTCCCTCCCCTCCTCTCACCCCTCTCCCTACTCATCTCTCTATCCGCCTCTCTCTCCCTTTCCCTCTCTTCCTCCCTCTTCTTCTCCCCTCCTCTCTTCTCCTCTCTCTCTCTCCTCCTCCTCTCCTCTCCCTCTTCTCTCTCCTCCTCTCTCCTCCTCTCCTCCTCATCTCCCTCTCCTCTCTCTCGTCTACCTCCCTCTCTCTCCTCTCTCCTCCCTCCTCCTCCTCCCTCCTCTCCCTCAGACTTGACTCAAGAGAGTGCCAGCGGGAATGTGCTCAGACACAGCTCGACCTTAAGTGGCACCGCTGGATTGAGTGCCACCTTCCTCGAGGCCGCTCGCCGGTTTTAGTTATTTCTCATACGGTGCACAGGCTTAAAGTTTAATGTATATTTATGCAGATGGCCCTGCGTGTGTCTGCGTGCGATTATATTCACTTTCATGTGTGTGGGTGTGGGTGTGTGAGTATACATAGACACATACATACACGCAACATATCTATCTATCTATCTATCTCTATATATATTTATATGTATGTATGTATGTGTATGTATATATATATACACATACATACACACACACACAAACCTACACAGCCACACGCACGCACACAAACGCACATATATATGTGTATGTGCGTGTGCGTGTTTGCGTGTGTGTGTGTGTGTGTGCGTGTGTGCGTGTGTGTGTGTGTGTGTGTGTGCGTGTGTGTGTGTGTGTGTGTGTGTGTGTGTGTGTGTGCGTGTGTGCGTGTGTGTGGTGTGTGTGTGTGTGTGTGTGTGTGTGTGTGTGTGTGTGTGTGTGTGTGTGTGTGTGTGTGTGTGTGTGTGTGTGTGTGTGTGTGTGTGTGTGTGTGTGTGTGTGTGGTGTGTGTGTGTGTGTGTGTAACATATAACGAGACACGAATACTTCAGACCTGGATAAAACACATTCATATAAACAAAGTATGTGCTTAGAAGGTGCCATAAAGAATAAGGTTAATGGTTTATGGAGAGAGAGAGAGAGAGAGAGAGAGAGAGAGAGAGAGAGAGAGAGAGAGAGAGAGAGAGAGAGAGAGAGAGAGAGAGAGAGAGAGAGAGAGAGAGAGAGAGAGAGAGAGAGAGAGAGAGAGAGAGAGAGAGAGAGAGAGAGAGGTGAACCAGAAATAAAAATAAAATTCTGCAGACATAAACACAAGACAAAAAATAATAAACAAAAATCATAGAAACAACCAAGTAAACGCGACATTAAAGAAAACGGGAATATATCAACAAGGAGGAACCAAAGAAAATGGGGAAAAATAGAAAGAAAACGGATCCACAGCAAGAAGGGCAAACTAAAGAAAATTACGAAAATAGAAAAATAAAAAAACGGATCTACAGCAAGGACAAACTAAAGAAAATTACGAAAAAAAAAAAAAAAAACAAAACAAAAAAAACAGATCTACAGCAAGGGCAAACTAAAGAAAATTACGAAAAAAAAGATAAACAAAAAAGAAATAAACTGCGAAACATCACACCAGCGTCTTGCCTCTGCCAACGACCCTCTCGAGTTTACACAATGTTTCAGCAGAAGTTTCCATTCCTGATTTCTCTCCGAGTGCAGACATTGCCGCGTCTGATTGGCAGTCTCCGGCGTGGCTCGAATCTTCTCGGATTGGAGTACTGATGATGCCACGATTCTGAGTGATTGGGAGAGAGGAGTGTCGGTTTGTCTGGTCTAGGATTGGGGTTTGGGTTCCGCCGTTCTTGTTTAGTGATTGGCTGATCTGTCTCGTTTGTTTTTTAAGATTAGATTTCGTTCTTTGTTTAGGATTTGTTCTTGTTTAGTGATTGGCTGATCGGTCTCGTTTGTTTTTTTTCTGAAGATTGGGTTTCGTTCTTTGTTTAGTGATTGGCTGATCTTTCTTATATATATTATATTTCGTTCTTATTGATTGGCCCATTTTTCTTGCTTGTTTTTTTTAGGATTGGATGTTTTCCTGATTGGATTTCGTTCTTGCTTATTGATTGGCCGATGATTGGAGTTCGTTCTTGTTTATTGATTGGCCCATTTTTCTTGCTTGATTTTTTCCTGAGATTGGATTTCGTTCTCGTTTATTGATTGGCCGATCTTTAGTGCTTGTTTTTTTCTAGGATTAGGGAACCGTTCTAGCCACTCTTGTCTAATGATTGGTAGTGATAAGACTTGTTTGTCCTAGGATTAGGTGTCTATCCTTCTATATTGCCAAGTGATTGGTAGTCAATAGCCTTGTTTCTCTTAAGATTGGGGTATTGATCCTACGTTGATTGGCCAATCTGCCTTGCTTGTCTTTCCCAGGATTAGATTTCGTTCTGTTAGTGATTGGCTAATCTGCTCTGCTTGTCTCTCCCAGGATTAGATTTCCTTCTTTGTTTAGTGATTAGCCAATCTATCTTGCTTATCTTTCGTAGGATTAGATTTCGTTCTTTTAGTGATTGGCCAATCTATCTTACTTGTCTCTCCTCAGTGATTGGGAGAATTGTCTTCACTCTCTCTCCTAAGACAGTGGTATCGATCCTAAGTGATTGGCCAATCCTGGAGCATCGTGGGTAGCGTAGGAGAGGTCAGGATTAGCTCCACTTTATCCCGAATGGTCCTTAAGATTCGTGAGATATTCCACGATCCGCCATTTTGCTTCCCAAATAAGGATTCCCGATTTTCTTGAAGGAGGAGAAAAAGGAAACTAAGATAAAATAATGACGATAATAATGATAATGATAATAATAATAATGATAATAATGATGATGATGATGATGATAATGATAATGATAAATAATGATAACAATAATGATATATTAATGTTAATAATAATAATTTAATGATAAATAATGATAATAATAATAATGATAATAATAATAATAATAATGATAATGACAACAATAATAATATTGATAATAAGATAATGATAATGATAGTAATAATAATATGATAATAATAACAATAATATAATAATAATAACAACAACAATAATAAATAATAAGAGCAATAACAATAATAACAAATAATAATAATAACAATAATAATAATATAACAATAACGATAACAAAATAACAATAATAAATAATAATAATACTATTAATGATAATAGTGGTGATAGGGATAACGGAAATAATTATCCATAGCAACAGATATGACGTTTATATCGCCAATAATAATCATGGACCAAAAAGGCAAAAAAGTGGAAAATGAAAAATAGAAAACAAAAACAACAATAATAAAAAAAATAAAAATAGATAAAACAAAAGTAAAAAGAAAAGTAAAAAGAAAACAAAAACAGGAGAATAAAAATAAACAAAACAAAAAAAGGAATAAAAAATAAACAAAACAAAACGAACAAAAAAACAATAAAAAAAAAACAAATTAAAACAAACAAAAAAACAGTAAAAAAAAAACATAGATAAACAACCAAATAAGAAAACAGTAATCAGGAAAATAAAGATAACGAAGCAACCCCCACACCGTAAGACCAAGTGCAAGACGATCCTTGCAACAAGACGCAAGATGCATCCCCCGTTGCAGAATAATTGCATCCTCGAAAGTAAACAACCCTCTCAGGTAAACTTTGCAAATGCAGAGACAACGCTTTCAATTTGGGATTTAAGAAAGGTTTTAAAGGAAAATAGGATGTTTCATAGGATGTTTCATTGTGTCTTTGTTGGGGAGGATGGAAGGGTTACTGCCAATGGAACGCTTGTTTGGGGGAGGAAATTATGGGTATTTCTGGAAAGGGGGGTTGGGTGGGGTGGGGTGGGGTGGGGGGGGTGGGGGGGTTAGGGAAAGAGGGAGGGGGAGGGGGGGGAGGGGAGGGGGTGATTTGGGAGATTGAGGAGATGTAAGTGAAATATAGATTTTTAAAATAATGGGTGATTGGAAGAAAAATATAGATTTTTAAATGATGGGTGAGATTGGAAGAAATATAAAATAAAATATAGATTTTCGATAGTGGAGTGAGATTGTAAGACAATATGAATAAAATATAGATTTTTAAATAATAAGATTGGAAGATATATAAAGTAAAATGCAGATTTTTAAAAAATCATTCTTTAATAGTTTTTTGTGTATTTCTGTGAGTGGAAAAATGGGATTTTTTTGTTATGATTGAGATTTCTAGCGTTAAAAATAAAGGATTTTTAAACATCTTTATGTTTTTTTATGCATTTTTTTAAATGGAAAAGGGGTGATTTTTAAGTAAATGGATAAGATTCAAATAAATAAGAAATGGTGGATTTCTTTACTCTATTATTAAATATTAGATTATATAGCTATATTTAAACCATATCGAATTGAATATATTCCTTAGAAATCTATTACTATATAGTGTCTTACGGCCCTTTAAAATTAATTTGCAAGATAACACATCCTTTCACATTACAAATTATTCTTGTAATTCATCAAATATGCATTATATTGAGCTGATTCAAGAGTTTGTTATATTAAATCAACTACGGGATTAAGTCACGGTTGATTAGAGAATGCTATATATCATATTGTGTTATTGCTTGGTATCTGTCACGAGTATAAAAAAAAATTATTTGCCCAAATTATATTTTAGTAAGAGAGAGTATTCCAGAGAGGGAGAGGAGGGAGGGAGGGGGAGAGAGGTGGAAGGGAGAGGTGAGGGAGAAGGGGAGGGAGGGGAGCGGGTGGGAGGGAGAGAGAGGGAGGGTGGAGGGAGAAGAGAGATACAGAGAGAGAGAGGAGAGAGAGAGAAGAGAGAGAGAGGAGCGAGAGAGAGAGAGAGAGAGAGAGAGAGAGAAGAGAGAAGGAGACAGGAGACAGAGAGAAGAAGCAAACAAACAGACCAAAAGACAGACAGACAGACAAAAGAAAAAAGAATCACCCCAGGCCCCAAAGACAAACAAATAAACAGACACGACACACACAGACAATCAATCAAACAGCCAACCAAACCGACATACAAACAGACAGACAGCACAGACCAACAACAGCCAGACTCACTGCTACTCCGGACTCTGCACTCCCGTGTGTATGGACACAACTTCACGTCTTATGTGATGATCTGTTCCGCTGTTATCAAGGAGTATTTGCAGTCTAAACGTAGCTCGATCTGTGATACATGGGCGATGAACAACGTACATGAACAAGATGTAAGGTCTGGTATTCCTAAATCAATACAGTTAGAAAAAATATTATAGATGATTTTTTTATTTTTTATTTTTTTTTTTGTCTTTCTTATTTTCTTTTTATTCTTCTTCTTCCTTTTGTCTTTATTTTACATATTTTTCTTCTTCTTCTCTTCTCCTCCTCTCTCTTTCTTTTTTATCTTTGTTGTTTTTGTTCTTTTTTCCGATTCCTCCTAACCCTTCCTCCTCTTCCTCTTCCATTTCCCTCTTCCTCTTCTCTTCCCTTTCCCATTTTCTTTTCCTCTTTGTTCTTCCTCTTCCCTCTTTCTCTTAACTCTTGTCTCTCTTCCCTCCTGTTCTCCTCTTCTTTCTTTTCTACTCCTTCCCCTCCTCCTTCCCTTCCTTCTCCTCTCTACTCTTCCTCCTTCCCTCCTCTTATTTCTTCTCCCCCTTTCCTCTTCTTCACCTTATTTCAACACTTCTTATTCGTAAAAGAAGAGAGAGAGAGAGATAGAGAGAGAGAGAGAGAGAGAGAGAGAGAGAGGAGGAGAGAGAGAGAGAGAGACGAGAGAGAGAGGAGAGGGAAGGAGGAAGAGTAAGGAGAGCAGTAGGAGCTAGTGAGAAAGAAAAATACAGAGACACATAGTCAGACACACAGACGAAGAACAGAAAATAAACAGACAATGGAATAAAGAAAACAAAGAGTGACAAGCGGTGAAAGAAGGAAACAAGAAAAAAGCCAAAACAGACAACCGAATAAAGAAAACAAAGAGTGACAAGCGGCGAGAGAAGAAAACAAGAAAAAAGCCAAAACGGAGGCGGGCTTCGGCGAGCTTTCTCCTCCTCGACGAGAACAAACGAGAGCGCCGGCGATATTGGACACTCGGGAATAACCAGATTTCGGCGCCGGAGAAACGAAGGGACAGCTCGCTCGGCATAATTGCAGTGTTGCTCCGCCGGAAGAATCGTAGTAATAAAAAAGAAGAAGAAAATAAAAAAAGAGGAATAATTCGCTTTGATGAAGTTCGGGCGGTCTTGTTGTTATTCGCACCGGCGGCTACTATTCGCACTCCGGGTTTTGTGTGGGCCGCGATATTGGCTCTGGCGAAAGTGGGGTTGAATTGAATGAATGAATAAAATAGTTCGAGGTTTCAAACGATTGAGTTTCAATTCTGCTTCGTTAAAAATGTATATTACAATAAATGAGATAAGATAAGGAGATGAAATAAACTCGAAAGTATTCGAGCGATTCTGATTTTGCTTCGAATTCTGTCTCGTTTGGTGTCGATTGAGATCAAAAAGGTTCGCAGTTTTTGCTTCGTAAAGAAAAAAAACCTATGATAATAAAGGAAATTAAATAAAGGAGTTGAAATAGACTCGAAGTATTTCCAACGATCCTACAATTGCTTCGAATCTGCCTCGTTTGGCGTTGATGCCGAAAAAGGTTCGAAATTTCAAACGATTCGGTAGTTGCTCCGAATGCTGCTTCATGCGCGGTGGAAAGAGATGGAAAATGGCTCGAGGAATTAAATGAACCTGTTTCGATGCTCCTTCATCCGGTCCTGAATAAGACAAACGATTTTTTTCCTTCTTTTTGCTTGTATTTCTTCTTTCTTCCTTTTTCTTGCTTTTTAGGAAGGAGAGGATGTGCAAATTTCTTCATAGGATTACTGGCATGATTAGATGCAAAGATATTTTCTCAGATCTTGAGCAATGTGTTAGATTGAGAGAGAGAGAGAGAGAAAGAGAGAGAGAGAGAGAGAGAGAGAGAGAGAGAGAAGAGATGAGAGAGAGAGAGAGAGAGAGAGAGAGAAGAGAAGAGAGAGAGAAATAAGAGAAAAAAAACAAAAGGGAGACAGAAAAAGCGACAGAGAGAGAGAGAAAAAAAAACAGGTAAAGAGACTGAGACAGAAAAAAAGAGAAACCGGGAACGAAAAAAAGAGACAAAGAGAAAGACAGAGAACGAACGAAAGATAAAAAAGCGAAACGCAAAAATTCTCCTCTCCCCTTCCTCCTCTTCCTCCCTCCCTCCTCCCCCTCTCTTCTTCCTCCTCCTCCTCCACTTCCCACCTCCTCCTCCTCTTCCTCCAACCTCCACCACCACTCCTCCTCTTCCTCCTCCTCCACCTCCACCTCTTCCTCCTGCTTTCTCCTCCACCTCCTCTCCTCCTCGCTCCACCTCTTCGCCACCTCTCCTCTCCTACACTCCCACCACCACCTCTTCCTCCTCCTCCTCCTCCTCCACCTCTCCTCCTCCCCACCTCCACCACCTCCTCCTCCTCTCACCTCCTCCTCCTCCTTCTCACTTTCTCCTCTCCCCCTCCACTCCTCCTCCCCCTCTCCTCCTCCACTCCACCGCCTCCTCCTTCCACCACCCTCCTCCTCCTCCTCCTCCTCACTCCTCCCACTCTCCTCTCCTCCTCCTCCCTCCTCCTCCACCTCCTCCTCCTCCACCTCCTCCACCTCCACCTCCTCACCTCCTCCTCCACCACTCACCCTCCACCTCCTCCTCCTCCCCTCCTCCTCCTCTCCTCCTCTCCCTCCTCCTCCTCCACCTCCCTCCTCCCACCTCCTCCTCTCCTCCATCCTCACCTCCTCCTCCACCTGCCCCCCCCCCCTCCACGCGGCACCACGGCACCCGCATCAGGCCTGAATTTGCCAAGTTCATATAAACCTTCTTGGACAGCGACATCTGCACGACATCGGTCTCGTTAAAGGGGGGGGGGGGGGGTGGGGAGGGAGGGGGGAGGGGGGAGGGTGAATGACGAGGACGCTATTTCTCTCTTCTATCTCATTCTCCTTTTTCCCCTTTTCCACCCTTTCGTACTATCCCTTTTCCCTCTCCCTTTTTGAAAGATTCTCCTTCTTTCTCCCCCTTCTCCCTTCTTTCCGTTCCTCTTCTCTCCTTTTCCTTTCCCCTCCCCTTCCCCATTTCCTCCTCTGCCTTCTTCCCCCCTCCCCTCTCCCCTTTTCCTCCTCCTCCTCACCCCCTCCCACCCATCTTCCTTTCCCCTCCCCCTCTTCCCTCACCCCTCCCCTCTCCCCTTTCCCCCTCCCCATCCTCCCCATTCCCCCCCTCTCCCTTCCCCCCTTCCCTCCCCCTCCCCTTTCCTCTCTCCCTTCTCCCTCATCCTCCCTCTCCCTCTCCCCCTTCCCCCCTCTCCTCTTCCCCCCCTTCACCCCCTTCTCCCCTCCTCCCTCTCCCCCCCCTCCCCTCTCCTGGCAGCCGACACGAGCCAATCACCTTCGGGTCGTGATGGAAGGCGGCGGCGGCACCCGAGACAGCGTCCCCGTTGCCATGGTAACGGAGAGGGGGTGGTCACTGGGCCGGAAGCTGCACTGCAACTTGCGCTGCCGTCTTCGCTCTAACACTGAGCTATGACTTTGTGTGTTCTTTGTTGGAGGTCTTATTTTAGGCATTTTTTGTGCAATATGAATGCGTGTTTTAGATAAGTAATAATAATGATAATATAAGGAAAAAGAGCAAAAAAATATATTCAGTTACATATAAACAGACAAATATACAAGATATGTGGTGTGTGTGTGTGTGTGTGTGTGTGTGTCGTGTGTGTATATGGTATAATATATATATATATATTATATTATATATATATATATATATATATTATATATATATTATGTATATATATAATTATATAATGATGAAAGGAATTACTGACTACCGCATGATACATGAATAAATTAACCTCAGATCGGGATTCGAACCCTTGCCGCCGTTGCAGGCAGGAAACTACAAGACGACCCACTAAAAAGACTATGCAACTAGGAGCTATCTAGCTTCCATAGACATTACCTATCTACTCATACGTAAGTTAAGTAAGTTTATTTACCACCCTGGCTAACTGCTCAGGCGTGTGGCAGTCGTGATTATAGAGTGTTACATTATGTTGAACACACATTCGAGAGTAACAGTATTCTGTGATTACGGTAATTAACAAGGTGAAAATGTGAGTAAGGATAGCGAAGTTTTACACACACTCCCCGTAGGCACTTGGTAGATAGTGATAGAGCAGTTCTAATCCGAAATTATACATTCAAAGGTATTTAATGAAAGAGGAATAAACACTACTGCATTAATATGATGAGTAAATAATTGCAATCGACGTTATTATTTCTTCCAGGATCACATAGAGTCATCAGTCATAGTATTTAAATGTAATAACTACTAGTCATTCCTCAAGACGAATGACTTCTGCTCCCAAGAGATATTGGGTCTTAAGAGAATTTCTGCTACAATGACGCTTTTCACGACGCAGTAGCAGCAGCAAAAAAAAAAAAAAAAAAAAAAGAGCGAAATAAATTTGAAACTTTCTCCAAAGCTACGCAGATTTTTCTCCTTCGGGCGTGGTCGGTTTTTTTAAAATGGGTGGAGATAAAGAATAATAAAAGGTTCGAAGGGGTGAAGAGGGGAGGGAGAGAAGGGACAGGGGAGGGAGAGAAGGGTTGGGAAGGAAGGGAGGGGAGACAGAGAGAGACCTTCATTCCTTCCTTCCTTCCTCTCGCTCTCTCTTCCTCCTCCTCTCTCCCCTTTCCCCCTTCCCTCCTCCCCTCCCTCCTCCCCTTCCTCTCCCCCTTCCCTCCTCCCTCCCCCCACCTCCTCTCCCCTTCCCCTCGTACTCCTCCTCCTTCCTCCTTCCCCCCCTCCTCTCTTCCCTCTCTCTCCTCCCTTCCCTCCCTCCCCCCCCCTCCACTCTGAATTCCCTCCTTATATACCTTGCTATGAGTCATCCCGGCGTTAAATGTGCGCTGCCTTTTTACGACCTCAACGACCCTCGGGAGCTTGCGATGGCACCCTGGCACTCCCCCCCCACCCCCCTTTGGCACCCCTTCCTCCCCCCCTCACTCACCCCACCCAAGCTCCCCCTACCCCCTTCCCCCCCCCTCACTCACCCCACATCCTAAGCTCTGGGTACTGGGTGGGGGGTGGGAGGGAAGGGGGAGGGGGGGGGTGTTCGTGATGTCCGTCGATGCTTTTGATTCAATTTTTTTATTTTGTGGTTTTATGTCTATTTATGTGTATTTGTTTTTGTTTATTTGTTGGTCTGTTTGTCTGTTTGTCATTTGTGTGTGTGTGTGTGTGTGTATGTGTGTGTGTTGGTACGTGTATGTGTGTGTGTGTGTGTGTGTGTGTGTGTGTATGTGTTTATGTGAATCTTGGAAGGATAAGGAACAGAAAAAAACTTGAAATGGAAAAGAAAACGTAAAAACAGAAGAAGAAAACTGGGAGATAGAACAGAAAAAGAAAACGAGAGGAAAGGAAAACTAAAAAACGAAAAAGAAAACTAGACGGAGATAAAACAGAAAAAGAAAAGTGGAAAAAAAGAGAGAATAAAAATACAATGAGAAAAGAGATCGAGAACAGAATAAGAAAACGCAAGAGAGAAAGAGAAAGAGAGAGAAAATAATGCAAAGTAAAACGAAGAAAAAAAAGATGGCAAAACAGAAAACGAAAAACCGAAAAAGAAAACGGAAAAGAGAGAGAGAGAAATACAGAAACATACAAAAAAGCAATAAAATAAAAGAAAATAAGAACCGAAACAAAACAGAAAACGTAAGTCACCGCATTTCGTTATAAGTTACATTAGAATTCGCTGATAGAGTCCCCTTAAACTCGAAAAGTCTTGGATTTAATGTAAATTGGAAATGGAAATTGTGTGTATTGCGAAGACATCCGGGACTTACTGAGGAGGAGGCGGAGCTATCCATCTGCCGAGGTTACCGGTTAGGGAATATTGAACAAGCGATGAATAGCGGGATACAGCGATAATATATATAAAAAATAATAATAATGATGATGATGGTAATAATTTTTATTAGATCTATTTGTTCTATTGTGATGATCATATGATGCGGATGGTTTACTGGAGGAAAATGAGGAGCTATTCATCTGTCGAGGTTGCCGGTTAGTGAAAATGGAACATGCGGCGGAAACTGGGATATGATACTAATCAAGTAATATTATAATATAGAAATGATACAATAAAATCAGAATGAATAGTGAAATAACGGTACTGTAGCAATAATGCTGATAAAGTATTTTTTACTAATGCTGAGAATTATAATAATGATAGTGATAATAATGATAACAATAATAATAATAATAATAATAATAATGAAAATGATGATGATAATGATAATGATAACAATTATGATAATAGTGATAATAATAAAACAATAAGAAAACAACAACAAAAAATAATCATCATAATTATCATAATGATAATGAAAAATAACAATACTGATGATAATCAATAATCATAATAATATAATGCTAATAATAATGATGATAATGATGGTGATGATGAAGATAATAACATTAATAATAATAATACCAGTAGCAGCAGTAGTAGTAAAAATAATATTGACAATACGATAACAATGATAATGATAATGATGATCATAATTAAGATAATATATAAAATAAATGATGATAATAATAATGAGGAGGAGGATAATGATGATGATGATGGCGATGATAATGAAAATAATAATATTGATAATAACAGCAACAACAATGACGATGATAACAATAATAACAACAATAATAACAATGATAACAACAACAGCAACAGCAAAGGAATTTATGTACCAACAAACAAACAAATACAAAGCCATGCCTCTCCAAAATTAATTCATGCCAATCATTTATTGTCACTGTAATAAATTCTCTACAACTCTAATAAATGTACTCTAATTACAGACATTTATAATCATAATTCTGAGTAAGATAAGTGATTATAAAGATATATTATTAAGGTATAAGATACATAGTAATTATATGACAGAAATTGCTAAACAAGCGTAGTCATAAATAATTTGGATATAATAAATTTCATTACACTGATATGTAATGTAATTTTTATTTTACTTTTAATCTGTAGAAAAATAGCTGATAGTTTAGTTTAAGCAAATGTATATATTATGTATGATAGTTTAAGATTGATAATTTATGTATATGTATATAAATTGATAAAAGTCTACTTCATGTATATGTATAAATATATCTATGTATAATGTAATATGTATAATAGTTTAAGTTTAATAAGATATGTATGATGTAGTATATGTAATACTCTAGTTTAAAATATATGTAGATCATATCATGTATAATATAATTACTTATAATCACACCAAGGAGTTTGTTTTTGTTTATTTTTTTTATTTTATTTTATTTTGTTTTGTTTTATTTCATTTTTTATTATTATTTTTATTTCTTTATTTAATTATTCATTATTTTTTGTTCTTTATTCTATCATTTATTCTTTCTTTCTTTCTTTTTTTCTTTTTTCTCTCTTTCTTTCTTCTTTCTTTCTTTTTCTTTCTTTCTTTCTTTTCTTCTTTCTTTCTTTTCTTTCCTTTTTTTTTCTTTTTTGCAACTTCTTTTCTTTCTTTCTTCTTGCAAACATAATAATGGTAAGGAAATAGTACGCAATAAACAATTTTATTAAAAGTTTATATCTCAAAGTTTAATATATGCCATTTGATTACCGCGTAAGAATGAGAGTATTTTTGCCATTTATAAAAAAAAACGACTCTAACAGCAGGAAAAAAATGAAACTGCCGTATTAAGCCGTCGTAATCAGTTGCCGTATTCAACTGCCGTATCTGCTTATCAAGTGCCGTATTCAGCTGCCGTATTTAACTGCCGTATTCAGCTGCCGTATTCAACTGCCGTATTCTGCTTATCAAGTGCCGTATTCAACTGCCGTATTCAACTGCCGTATTTAACTGTCGTATTCAACTGCCGTATTCAACTGCCGTATTCAACTGCCGTATTTAACTGTCGTATTCAACTGGCGTATTCAGCTGCCGTATTCAGCTTATCAACTGCCCAACTGCCGTATTCAACGGCTGTATTCAACTGCCGTACTAAGCCGCTGTATCCAGCTGCCGTATTCAACTGCCGTATTAAGCCGCCGCATTCAGCTGCCGTACTCAGACGCCGTACTCAACTGCCGTATTCAGCTGCCGTATTCAGCTGCCGTACTCAACTGCTGTATTCAACTGCCGTATTTAGATGCCGTATTCAACTGCCCTTTCTCACGCCGTATTCAGATACCGTATTCAACTGCGTATTCAACTTATCACTACACGTATTCAACTGCCGTATTCAAACTGCTGTATTAAGCCTCCGTTTCAGATGCCGTATTCAGATGCCTGTACTCAACTGCGTATTCAAGTTGCAATTCAGATGTATTCGCCGTATTAAGCCGCTGTATCCTGCTGCCGTATTCAGCTTGCCGTACTCACTGCCGTATCCAGATGCCGTATTCAACTGCCGTATGATACTAATTCAATTGCCGTATTCACTGCGTATTCATTGTCTTCAAAAATTGCACGAAACTCGGCTGCCGTATTTCCTCGCCTTTCAAAATGCTACGAGATCCTTCGCCTCGGGGCCGGATTACACATCAACATTTCAGAGAGAGAAGGGGGGGGGGGCGGAGGGAGAGAGGAGAGTTGGAAGAGAAAGGGAAGAAAGGGGTGGGAGGGAAGGAGGGAAGGAGGGAGAGTTGGAGAGAAAGAGAAAGAGGGGGAAGAAAGGGTGGGAGGGAAGGAGAGTTAGAGAGAAAGAGAAGGAATGGAGAGGGAGGGAGGAGGGAGGGAGAGTTAGAGAGAAAGGGAAGAAAAGGGGTGGGGGAAGGAGGGAGGAGGGAGAGTTAGAGAGGGGGGAAGAAAGGGGTGGGAGGGAGGGAGGGTGGGAGAGAGAGAGAGAGAGAGAGAGAGAGAGAGAGAGAGAGAGGAGGAGAGAGAGAGAGAGACAGACAGACAGACAGACAGAAAAAAAGAGAATAAAGACAAACACACAAACACAGAAAAAAAAAAAACAGAGCCAAACAAACAAACAAACAACCAAACAAACTAACGAACTCTCCAAGGCAACACGCAGCACAAAAAGAAGCTTTAAGAGCAAAAGCGAAATTCTACTTTGACGCGACGGGGGCAGGAAAGTGCGTAATGCCAAAAAAGGAATTGCATGCTTGATACCTTTGCTCGTTGCCCGAAGGAAAATGTTGCAGATTGATCGTCGGAGAAGGAAGAGACAGAGAGAGAAGAGAGAGAGAAGAGAGAGAAGAAGAGAGAAGAGAGAAACTGACAGATAGATAAACAGGAGAGAGAGACAAGAGAGAGAGAGAGACAGAGAGAGAGAGAGAGAGACAAGAAGAGAGAGAAGAGAGAGAGAGAGAGAGAGAGAGAGAGAAGAGAAGAGAGAAGAAGAGAGAGAGAGAGAACTGCAGATAGATAACAGGGAGAAAGAACGAGAGAGAGAGAGAGAGAGAGACAGAGAGAGACAGAGAGAGACAGAGGGAGAGACAGAGAGAGCAGAGAAGAGAAGAGAGAGTAGAGAGAGAGAGAGAAGAGAGAGGAGAGAGGAGAGAGAGAGGAGAAGAGAGGAGAAGAGAGAGAGAGAGAGAGGAGACTGACAGACAGATAAACAGATGAGAGAGAGAGAGATCAAGACAGACAATAGACGGGCAGGCAGATAGGAAGGNACAGGTAATGAACCACCCAGAAAACACTCTTTAAATGCCACCATCCCGCTGATTAGGTGAACCAAGGAGCCAGTGGGCCAAAATTTTCGGTTGTTGATATATATTATATTATATATATATATATATATATATATATATGATAAATTATATATATATATATATATATATATATATATATATATATATATATATATATATATACATATATATATATATATATATATATATATATATATATATATATATATATATATATATATATATATATATATATATATATATATATATATATATATATATATACATATATATATATATATATATATATATATATATATATATATATATATATATATATATACAACGAAATTTTTGGCCCACTGCTCCTTGTTCACCTAATCAGCTGATGGTGCATGTTATAAGAGTGTGTTCTGGTGTTCATTACCTGTTTTTCTGACATTTAGATGAACAAAGATCTGTGTCTGACTTCTGATTCTGATGCTTATCCATTTATCATGCGTGTGGGGGGGGGGGGGGGAGGTGTGTGTGTGTGTGTGTGTGTGTGTGTGTGTGTGTTATTTTGCGTGTCTGAGTAAGAGAGAAAGTGGAAGAAAGAGAGAACGAGAGAGAGGGGGGGGGGTGGGGTAGAGAGAAACAGAGATGGAGACACATAGAAAGAAAGAGGGGGAAAGTGAATAGATACAAGAGAGAAAAGAGAGAAGACAGAGAGAGAGAGAGATACTTATATACATATATATATATATATATATATATATATATATATATATATATATATATATATATTATTATATATACTTATATATTGCTATATATACACATATATACATATATATGTACATATATGTATATAGATAGATATATAGATAGATAGATAGATAAACAGATATATAGATAGATACATATATATACACACATTAATACATAAGTTAATTTGAATTAATACCATACCATAAATAC
>NW_020872836.1:37500-40000 GCF_003789085.1 Penaeus vannamei | reverse complement strand
ACGATAATAAGAAAAAATATAACAATAACGATAATAAGAATAAATTATAACAACAAAAGAAAATATCGACAATACATTAACAAAAATAATTACAAATGGAAAATTTATCTCTATCGCCTGGTTTATCTTGCAGATGGACGGTCGAGTAGAAAATTATTTGGATATTTGGAAATTTTAATAAGAATTTGAAATTTTCGTATATCTCATTCGTTTAAACTAGCTGTTGGTTTTTACGTTTCGTTTTAAATCACATTTTTATTTTCATCTACTTATTCATTGATCTATATATTTTCTACACGATTGAAGTTGTTTTTTTTGTTTTGTTTTTTAGGGAACATTATATTTTCTTATATTTTTTTTCTTTGTTTCTTTCTTTCTTTGTTTCTTTTGTCTTTCTTTTCTTTCTTTCTTCCTCTCCTTTCTTCTTTCTTTCTTTCTTTATTTATTTATTTATTTCTCTCTCTCTTTCTTTCTTCTCTCTTCCTTTCTTTCTTCCTTTCTTTCTTTCTCTTTCTTCCTTCTTCCTTTTTTCTTTCTTTCTTTCTTTCTCTCTTCTTTCTTCTTTCTTCCTTTTCTTCCTTTCTTTTCTTTCTTTCTTTCTTTTTTTTCTTTTTTTCTTTTTTCTTTTTTTCGAAGATCTCTCATTCCTCCTCAATATCCAACTTTCGTTAATACTGGACTCTGCTATATTATGTTAATTAATGGCTTGTTATCTAATGCATTTCTTATCTATAATATCTTAATTGGAGATAAAGATATCTTTTTGAAGGGTCGATGATATGATCTTAATGGGAAGCTTTAGACAGATAGATAGATAGAAAGATAGATAGATGGATAGGTAGATAGAATGATAGATAGATAGAATAATAGATTGATAGATAAATAAATAGATAGGTGGGTAGGTAGATAGGTAGACAGCGCAATGCCACAAGTTTAAATCAGTTAATTATCGTTTATGTAAGATGGCACTACAGTTAATGCCAAATTTTAGAGC
The DNA here is from genome assembly GCF_003789085.1 of Penaeus vannamei. Classification (NCBI taxonomy): domain Eukaryota; kingdom Metazoa; phylum Arthropoda; class Malacostraca; order Decapoda; family Penaeidae; genus Penaeus; species Penaeus vannamei. The sequence goes on along the minus strand of NW_020872836.1, from coordinate 39,006 downwards.
TTTTGATACTTATAGGAACAAGGGTAGTGATACTCTAAATAGGGTAATTTTCTATATTAGCTCCGCCGCTCCGATATCGACGATTTTTGGTTTCGTTGGATTCCTCTCACTGTCCACATTGCAAATATATTTTTTTATCCCCCCCGGAAGCGGCAAACTTGGCCCCGATAGCAAGGGAGGGCATGGAAGGTTCCAGGGAAAATGCGGGGTTAAATAACGCTAATAATATAACCCGCAGTGAAAATAACCATGGTTATTCACACGACTTTCCGCCCCCCCAACCCCCGCCGAGGAAACAAAACCTCCACCACGTATTCCCGGCAGGCTAGAGCGTTACAAAATGATCGTCGATGTCGGAGCGGCGGACGTAATATTACAATACCTCGTAACATTCCCACTTAGCATTACTAACCTTGACATAGTCAGCATTGTATACAGAGACGATTGTGGTATAATCAGGATGAACAAGGTGGACCATGAACAGAAGAGCGGCGGTGGCGGCCCGCCCTCGTCGGCTCGGCGGGTTTTGCGCCTCTCCGATGCATCTAGTTCGTGTGCGCTCTATCCTGCCGTGAAGACGTGGGGGATATTTTGTGTCCTCGGGGGGTTGGGGCGGGGAAAGCCTTATGAATAACCATGGTAATTTTCCCTGTGGGTTATATTATTAGGGTAATTTTCTATATTACCTCCGCCGCTCCGACACCGTCGCCCCTGCTATCGGGGCCAAGTTTGCCGCTAACGGGGGGTTTCCGCGCAATAAAACCTACATATTTGCATTGTATAGAGTGAGAGGAATCCAACGATACCAAAATCGTCGATATCGGAGCGGCGGAGGTAAATAGTAAATACCCTAAATAGTAATCATAATACCAAGATAATAATGGTATCGGAAGCAATGATAGTGATGATAGTAATAACAATGATTGTAATTATCATTATGGTTGTTGTTTATATTTTTATTATTATCGTTATTGTTAGCCTTAGTATTGATGTAGTATTAGTTGAGTATTAGTAATAGTTAAGTTTCAAGTTTAGTATCAATATTAGTATTACAATTAGCAGTAGTGTTAGCATTACCATCAGAGTATTAGTATCAGTATTAGCATTAGTACTATATACATAGTACTAATATTATTAACCTCTTCCTATTACCATAACACTATTATAAGACCAAAGTAAAATAGTAGAATAAAAAATAATAATTTTAATAATTTTAATAAATAATAATAATAATAATAAAATAATAATAATTCAATGTGTCTGTATAGGCGTCATACCATTTATAAATAGAGCATTTCCTTTGTATATATCTCTACTTACACTCACGTGTTTTATCCTTCCCCGTGCACGTATGTCTGTCTCTTTGTTCATGTGTGTATTCTTCTGTGTGTGTATTTAGCGTCTCCCCAGCTGTGTTTTATGCTGGTGATATTTCAGCGCTTGTATTAAGCTGTAATAAGCTGGAGAGGAACAGCAGTGGTAGTAGGCAAGGAAATTGGTCACGTT
>NW_020872836.1:25000-27500 GCF_003789085.1 Penaeus vannamei | reverse complement strand
AGGACCGTCTGATTCGATCCTGCGAACACCTGTCTAAGACGACCAGTGACTGCCCTTGTTCAGTAGGTGGATATGGGAAGACGATCACAGCCAGCTTCTCGAGAGAGAGAGAGAGGAGAAGAGGGGGGAAGAGAGTGAGAGTGAGAGAGAGGAGAGAGAGAGAGAGAGAGGGGGGGGGGGGGGAGGGGGAGGGAGAAAAGAGAGAGAGAGAGGGGGGAGGCGTTTTAAAGTGTGTTTGTGTGTGTGTATGTGTGTGTGTGTGTGTGTGTCTGTGTGTGTGTGTGTGTGTGTGTGTGTGTTGTGTGTGTGATGTATATGTATGCTATATATATATATATATATATTTTATATATATTAATATACATAGCACACACACACACCACACACCACACACACACACACACACATATATATAATATATATATATATATATATATATATATATATATATATATATATATATATATATACATATATATATAATATATATATACATATATATATGTTATAATATATACATATAAATATATTATATATATATATATATATATATATATATATATATATATATATATATAATATATATATATATATATATATTAATGATATATAATATATATATATATTATATTATATTATATATATATATATTATACATATATAGTATATATTTATATTTATTTCATATATATATATATATTATATATATATACATATATATATATATAATATATATATAATAATTATTATATATTATATAATTTATATATATACACACACACACACACGAATTATCTTACCCCCACCGTGTTCACGAGACGCGGCAACATGGATCAGCCAGACCTTCAGAGCATAATCGTTTCGCGTTGCAAGAACCGATCGTTTTCTTGACGGGGCGAGGAAGGTTCTGTCGGCTGTTCCGCTGCAGTCAGCTGTTAGATGGGGAGATTACGTTTGTGCAGTCAGCTGTTAGAATTGGGCTCAACGTTTGTGGCAGTCAGGCTGTTAGATTGGGGAGAACGTTTGTGCAGTCGCTGTTAGATGGGGGAGAAACGTTTGTGCCGCAAGCCTTTTCAGATTGGGGAGAAACGTCTGGGCAGTGCTGCTTAGTTAGAACGGGCTGTTATGAAGAAACGTTTGTTTGCAGTCAGCTGTTAGATCGGGGAGAAATCGTTTGTGCAGTCAGCTGTAGATTGTGGGCAGAAACGTTTGTGGCAGTCGCTGTTAGAATGGGGAGAAAACGTTTGTGCAGTCAGCTGTTTAGATTGGGAGAGGTTGCAAGTCAGCTGTAGAGAGAAACGTCTTGTGCAGTCAGCTGTTAATGGGGAGAAAACGTTTGTGCAGTCGCGTTAGTGGGGAGAAACGTTTGTGCAGTCAGCTGTTAGATTGGGGAGAAACGTTTGTGGCAGTCAGCTGTTAGATTGGGGAGAAACGTTTGTGCAGTCAGCTGTTAGATTGGGGAGAAACGTTTGTGCAGTCAGCTGTTAGATTGGGGAGAAACGTTTGTTGCAGTCAGCTGTTAGATCGGGGAGAACGTTTGTGCAGTCAGCTGTTTAGATTGGGGAGAAACGTTTGTGGCAGTCAGCTGTTAGATTGGGGAGAAACGTTTGTTGCAGTCAGCTGTTAGATTGGGGAGAAAACGTTGGCAGTTCAGCTGTTAGAAACGAGAAACGTTTTGTGCAGTCAGCTGTTAGATTGGGGAGAAACGTGATGGAGGAGATTTGTGCAGTCAGCTGTTAGATTGGGGAGAAACGTTTGTGCAGTCAGCTGTTAGATTGGGGAGAAACGTTTGCGCAGTCAGCTGTTAGATTGGGGAGAAACGTTTGTGCAGTCAGCTGTGCAGATTGGGGAGAGTTTGTTGCGATTGGGGAGAAACGTTTGCGCAGTTTGTTGTATTTATTCTTTTCTGTGTTTGCTGTTCGGAGAAAAGGGAAGGGAAATAGAGGTAGAGAGGATGTTGATGGTGTATGGCAGGGGTGAGTAGGGAAATTGTATAGAAGGAAGAGGAATAGGAAGAAAGGTAAAGTGAGAGGGGAAATAGATAAATAGATAGATGGAAGATGGAGAGAGATAGAGAGAGAAGAGAGAGAGAGAGAGAGAGAGAGAGAGAGAGAGAGAGAGAGAGAGAGAGAGAGAGAGAGAGAGAGAGAGAGAAAAGAGAGAGAAGAAGAGAGAAGAAAGAGAGAGAGAGAGAGAGAGAGAAAGAAATAGAAAGAGAAGAGAGAGAGAAAGAAAGAAAAAAAGAAACAAAAAATAAAAAAGAGAAACAGGAAAAAAAATAAAAGCGAAATCTAGACAGAGAGAAAGAAGCAGAAGAAAACAAAACAAAAAACAAAAACACAACAAAGACAACGAGGAAGAGAGAGTCAAACCCCAATGCCAAGAAGCGTCTTTCACGAAATATGAACCTATTGTTCGAACCCAACAATTAGAGAACCCTGAAGCCTCGCCATTGTCAAAAATACTTCCCAGGCCACAAACTCGAGACCAAAGGACTTTA
>NW_020872836.1:12500-20000 GCF_003789085.1 Penaeus vannamei | reverse complement strand
AGAAAGTGTCATGAAGAATTTGAGGAAAGTGTCATGAGAGATTTTGAGCAAAGTGTCATGAGAGAATTTGAGGAAAGTGTCATGAGGAGAATTTGAGGAAGTGTCATGAAAGAATTTGAGAAGTGTCATGAGGAGAATTTGAGGAAAGTGTCAGGAGAATTTGAGAAAGTGTCATGAGAGGAGAATTTGAGGAAAGTGTCATGAGGAGAATTTGAGGAAAGTGTCATGAGGAGAATTTGAGGAAAGTGTCATGAGGAGAATTTGAGGAAAGTGTCATGAGGAGAATTTGAAGAAAGTGTCATGAGGGAAATTTGGAAATTTGAGGAGAATTTGAGAAAGTTGTCATCAGGAGAATTTGAGGAAAGTGTCATGAGGAGAATTTGAGGAAAGTGTCATGTGGGAAATTTGAGGAAAGTGTCATGAGGAAAATTTGAAAGTGGCATGGATTGAGGAAAGTGTCATGGAGAATTTGAGGAAAGTGTCATGAGGGAAAAGTGTCATGAGGAGAATTTGAGGAAAGTGTCATGTGAGAATTTGAGGAAAGTGTCATGAGGTGTCATGAGGAGAATGTCATGAGGAGAATTGAGGAAAGTGTCAAGAATTTGAGGAAAGTGTCATATGAGGAAGTGTCATGAGAATTTTGAGGAAAGTGTCATGAGGAGAATTTGAGGAAAGTGTCATGAGGAGAATTTGAGGAAAGTGTCATGAGAAGAATTTGGGGAAAGTGTCATGAGGAGAATTTGGGGAAAGTGTCATGAGAGATTTGGGGAAAGTGTCATGGAGAATTGAGGAAAGTCATGTGGGAAATGTCATGAGGAGAATTTGAGGAAAGTGTCATGAGGAGAATTTGAGGAAAGTGTCATGAGGAGAATTTGAGGAAAGTGTCATGAGGAGAATTTGAGGAAAGTGCATGAGTGAGGAAAGTTCATGAGGAGAATTTGAGGAAAGTGTCATGAGGAGAATTTGAGGAAAGTGTCATGAGGGAATTTTGGGGAAAGTGTCATTTGAGTGTCATGAGAATTTGAGGAAAGTGTCATGAGGAGAATTTGAGGAAAGTGTCATGAGGAGAATTTGAAGAAAGTGTCATGAGGAGAATTTGAGGAAAGTGTCATGAGGAGAATTTGGGGAAAGTGTCATGAGAAGAATTTGGGAAATGACATGAGGAGGAATTTGAGGAAAGTGTCATGAGGAGAATTTGAGAAAGTGTCATGAGGAGAATTTTGAGGAAAGTGTCATGAGGAGAATTTGCGGAAAGTGTCATGAGGAGAATTTGAAGGTCATGAGGAGAATTTGAGGAAAGTGTCATGAGGAGAATTTGAGGAAAGTGTCATGAGGAGAATTTGAGGAAAGTGTCATGAGGAGAATTTGAGGAAAGTGTCATGAGGAGAATTTGAGGAAAGTGTCATGAGGAGCATAAATATGTACATGCACAAATAAATGCACAAACGCACAAACATGTACATGAAAAAAAATACATGCACGCACGCCACAAATATGTACAAACATAAATACATGCATGCTCGCACAAACATGTACGCACACACACACGCAGAGGCGCACAGACATACATATACACACACGCACACACGCGTCGCATTAAATATGTATTCCACACACAGGCACACATGCGCGCTCCACACCACATATACGAACGCACGCACGTACGGTCGCACGCACACACACGCACGCTCGCACGCACACACGACGCACGCACACACACACGGGACATGGTTATATAAGTTTATATTTCCTCTGACGTCTTAAAAGGAATGAGAGAAGGAGAGATGGGTTGATGAGAGGGAGGGGAAAGGGAGAGAGGGGGTGAGGGAGAGAGAGAGAGGAGAGAAGAGAGCGAGACATATATATAGAGAGAGAAGAGACAGAGAGAAGAGAGAGTGTATGTGTGCGTGTGTGGTGTGTGTGTGTGAAATGTAAATTATCTTTTTTTGCTTAGTCTGGTGTGCATTATAAATCTATTATATAATTTTTTATACATTCCTGGACCTAATCTACTCTTGACCTTACACCAATAATGTTTGTGCTCGATCAATGTTATTTTTATCTATTTATTTATTTTTTTTTTTTTGCATCGGAAAGAAATTCTCTCTCTCTCTCTCTCTCCTCTCTCTCTCTCTCTCTCTCTCTCTCTCTCTCTCTCTCTCTCTCTCTCTCTCTCTCTCTCTCTCTCTCTCTCTCTCTCTCTCTCTCTCTCTCTCTCTCTCTCTCTCTCTCTTTCTCTATCTATCTATCTATCTATCTCTCTCTTTTTTTCTTTTTTCATTGGTTCCAGAGCCAACATTTCTGTGACAAACACTACAACAGGTAAGACTTGACAAGTTTGATGGATTCAGAATTGTGAATTAAAAAAAAAAAAAAAAAAAAAAAAATGAGAGAGTTGGTGAGCTGACTTACTTGGAAAAGTCTTGATCCAGTTCACTCATCAGACTCATTTTGCTTTTCAGTAACAATTTACTTGGATTGAGTGATGAGTTGTGAATAGTGTGACCTGTGAGGTTTAGTTAAGAATAAGATTTCATTTTCGTTTAAATATTTACCTAAGGAGATGGGAGATAGCTTTGTGAAAATAGTTTTAAGGGAGTAACAAGGCAAAACAAAATGCGATAATCCACAATTATTGATTTAAAGGTAATTATTAAAGAAAAGAAAAGAAAAAGAAATAAATAGAAAAAAGAAAAAAAAAACATTATTTTCTAATATAATGCAGAATTGGGTTCCCTACTCAACTTGGGATAATTGATGTATAATATGAAAAGAATCAATAAAAACAAAGATAGGAATAATAGATAGACATTAAATATCTACCTTGGACTAAAATTCGTTCCATCGTCGAATTCTGTTGCCTAAATATGAGTGTTCTTTCATATTCGAATTTCGTTGCATCGTACTCAACCTACAGTGTATTTCTTCATTTTTTCTCCTTCTCCTCCTCCTCCTTTTTCTTCGTCTACAACTACTATTATTTATTTTTTCTTTCTCTGCCTTTCCTTCTCCCTCTTCCTCTTCCTCTTTGTATCCCTTTTTTCTTCTTCTCCGTCTTATTTGTTTTGAAACTGACTTTTCTTCTTCTTTTTCTTCATTTTCTTCTTCTTCTCTTCTTCTTCTTTTGTGTGTGTATTTATATTTACTATTTCTTACACAAAAAAAAAAAAAAGAAAAAAAAATGTAGAAAAGGTATGAATAAGTTCTTACACAAAGAAAGAAAAAAGAGAGAGAGAGAAAAAAAAAAAGTGTACAAAAGGTATGAATGAGGATGAAAATCTTCACAATACAAGATATATTTTTCTCGTTCATATCTTTGATAGATTTGTCAACGTGAGGTTTAGAGAAAGTGCATCAAAAGAGATAAAATAAAAAGGTGGATAAATATAAATTAACTAATTAAGACACTGACTGTATCTTGTATTTTGTTATGAATTACCTCACTCTCTCTCTATCTATCTATCTATCTCTATCTCTGTCTCTGTGTCTCTCTCTCTCTCTCTATCTCTATCTCTATCTGTCTGTCTCTCTCTATCATCTATCTATCTATCTATCTATCTATCTCTTCTCTTCTCTCTCTCTCTCTCTCTCTCTCTCTCTCTCTCTCTCTCCTCTCTCTCTCTCTCTCTCTCTCTCTCTCTCTCTCTCTCTCTCTCTCTCTCTCTCTCTCTCTCTCTCTCTCTTTCTCTCTCTCTCTCTCTCTCTCTTCTCTCTCTCCTCTCTATCTGATTGAGGGGGGAGGGGGAGGGAGGAGTCAGTCAGAAAAGTTATTCGTATAATTTTATTTCATTTATCACAGATACTCTCTGGAAAATTGAGTTGTCTGGAGAGAAACGCGAAAAATAAAAATGTTAAATTAGATTAGGCCACAAAAAGATAAAGTTGTTCATGAAGATTTTTTTTTTCTCTGGAAAATACGTTTCGATTCTTCATCAGAAATCCTTTCGTAATTTTGATAAAAGTGCTATACCAAAACGTCATCTATGAATATTTGATAATTATATTCTTTTGTTCGCAAAAGAAAGAAAGAAAGAAAGAAATGGAATCATCAGATATTTACGTAATAATGTTTATTGTTAGGAAACTCATTGGTTCATAGGAAGTGTTCGTGTCGGCGCCTATTTCTTCAATTTAAGTGTTTTCAAAGTTCATAATCAGACCTGCTCCTCCTATAATAATCTTTAGAAGCGGGAACATAAAATTGAAATAGTTTGGAGGTATTAACACTTTCGAGAAGGCGGCCAGTGTGTATTACAGAATGTCGAAGTCGAAGTCAAACATCGCTTTCGAATGATGTCTAACAATTATTTCTTGTTCTTCAGCAAATTTAAACGATACAGAAAAAAAAATGCCTGAGCCACAAAGCCCAGCAATACGTAAGCAACAATTTGGTATAGGCTAGGTATATATCATGTCTATATAACTGATAAAACGTTATATATGTCACTTAAAAAGGGGGTGTAAAATCGTCACTGGAACGGTAACGAAATCATCAGCTGATAATGACACTGCACTACAGGCTACGTGGACAAGGTAGCACTGTTACTTTTAGACTTTTATCGGTGCTTGTACTATAAAACTCTTAGACTTATTAGTCTTGAATTGGTATCATTAGAGGGAATTGGCACAGTGTGCGTTTTATGAAAGTACCGTTTAGTGTGGCTGTTCCACGGGCCTTTTACCTCCCCAATTTCAGGAAAGAAGACACTGGCAACTCACCCCGGGCTTTGGCGTCCTCCGATTCGCCAAATCTCTCATGAGTAAAATAAATTAACGATTATGATAATAAATGATGTGATGCTGAAGGCAGTAATATCCAGTAAAAAGCTTTTGAAATGTCTTATTCAGCTTTCAAATATCAAAACGTTTGTAAACACAAGTTTTAAGAGTCATGTGACTAGAATTTTTAAAAAAGCAACTCAGCGAATCGGAGAATTCTAGAGCCCGGAGTTGAGTTGCCAGTTTCTGCTTTTTTTCTGATATTGAACGTGTTGAAGTTCTTTCTACTTGACAGAGATCTAAAAAAAAAAAAAAAAAAAAAAAAAAAAAAAAAAAAAAGAAAGAAAGAAAGAAAGAAAGAAAAAAAGTAACTGCTTAGTGTATCTTGTGCCTGCCTCTTGTAAGTTATATTTGTTAATGAAAACAACAAAAATGATATATAGATTTATTATTACTGTTATCATAGTTACTATAATTGATGAGGTTAAAAAATAATGATAACAACAACATTAATAATAATTAAATGAATTAAATAGCGTTGGCTTTAATAATGTGATACACTTATAAACACTGTTACACAGAGTAGCAGAGAAAATTATAAACTTTACACACATTATGAATGAATGAACGGCTGATAAAGCTTCCATTGTCTTTTATGATAATAGAAGTATATATACATCTTGAATGATCTAAGATTTGGGGCTTAGTCAAAAGTCTTTATTATTGTTATCATCATGATTATTGTTGTTTTTGATGATGTTGTTGTTGTTATTGTTTTATTATGTTTTTATCATATTATTATTATGATTATTATATATATTATTTATTATTACTATTATTATTATTATTATTATTATATTATTATTATTATTATTATTATTATTATTATTGTTATTATTATTATTATTTTGCTGATAATTGTTATTATTGTCTTTCTTGTTATCATTATTGTTATTATCATCATTATTATTACTATCATTTATATTATTTTTACTATTATTATTATCATTATTAGTATTGTTATTACTATTATTGTTACTGATATTGACATTATTATTATCATCATTGTTCTTATCATATTATTATTACTATCGTTAATATTGTTATTTTTATTATCATTATCTTTATTATCATTATTTTTTATTATCATTAATATTATTATTATTGTAGTTATTATTAGTGTTAATTATTATTATTATCATTATTATCATTATTGTCATTATTATCATCATCATCTTTGTTATTATTGTTGTTGTAATGATAATGATAATAATGATAATGGTCATGATTATAATATTATTAATCATTTTATCATTATTATCATTACTATTATTGTTACTATCACTGTCATCATTATCATTATTATAATTTTCCCCCCCTCTCCCCTACTCCTCCTATCCCCCTTCTTCCTCCTCCTCCTCCTCCTCTCCTCCCCTCCGTCCTCCTCCTCCTCTTCCCTCTCTTCCTCCTCCTCCTCCTCCTCCTCCCCCTCCCCTCGTCTTCCTCCTCCCTCTCCTCTTCTTCCTCCTCCTCCTCCCCCGTCCTCCTCCTCTCCCCCTCCTACTCCTCCTCTCCCCCTTCTTCCTCCTCCTCCTCCTCTCCCCCTTCTTCCCCTCCCTCCTCCTCTCCCCTTTCTTCCTCCTCCTCCTCCTATCCCCCCTTCTTCCTCCCTCTCCTCCTATCCCCCCTTCTCTCCTCCTCCTCTCCTCCTTTTCCTCTTCCTCCTCCTCCTCCTCTCCCCCTTCCTCCTCCTCCTCCTCCTCTCCCCCTTCTCCCTCCTCCTCCTCCTCCTCTTCCCCCCCCTCTCCTCTGACCCCCACCACCTCATCGCCTCCTACTAGGCTCCATCTTCTTAACCCGTGACCTTTGACCTCTCTTCAAGACGTGTTAGACATGCGTGAACGTGAATGCAGGAGAAGAAGGTCAAGACAAAGGGAAGGGAAAACCGGGGATGAGATTCTTTTGCTCTCTTCTTCTCCTTCTTCTTCTTTATTCTTCTTTGTTTTTGTTCTTCTTGTTTTTCTTTTCTTCTTTTTTCTTTTCGCTTATTCTTCTTTCTTCCTTTTATACTTCTTTTTTTCTTTTTACTTTTCTTCTTCTTCTTGTACTTCTCTTCTTCTTCTTTTCTTCGTTTTTCTTTTTTTTCTTCTTTTTTTCCTTCTTTCTACTTCTTTTCTTATTTTCAAGTTTTCTTGTTCTTATTGTTAAGTTATGTTTATTATCTAATCGATTAATATCATCATCATTCTTATCATCATCATCATCATCATTATCATTATCACATCACATCATCATTATCATCATTATTCATTATCATTATCTTAACATCATCATTATCACATCATTATCATTATCCTCTTTAATTTGTCTTCTTTTTTAAAAATTTCTTTAAAAGTATTTTAATAATTATTTGAAAGTATTTCTGGGATCAATAAATATTTTTAAAGGTATTTTAAGGTATTATTTAAAGGTATTTTTTTAAGGTATTTTTAAGGAATTTTAAAGGTATTATTTAAAGGTATTTCTGGTATTACGGAATATTATTTTAAAGGTATTTTAAGGTATTTTAAAGGTATTTATATTTATTTAGAGTATTTTATAAGGTATTTTAAGTATTTTAAAGGTATTTTTAAGGTATTTAAAGGTATTTTAAAGGTATTTTTATTTTAAAGGTTTTTAAAGGTATTTTAAGGTATTTAAGAGGTATTTTATTTTTTAAGGTATTTAATATTATTTTTAAAGGTATTTTAAAGGTATTTTTAGTATTTAAAGTATATTTAA
>NW_020872836.1:0-2500 GCF_003789085.1 Penaeus vannamei | reverse complement strand
TATTTGAAGATTTTTTTTCTTTTTTTTTTTTGTATTTCTCTGGGGATAACGAGACGAAAATTATGTACCCTAGCAACGTCACGGCTTAAATAATTTTCATTCCTTGCCATAAATTACAGCACAAGAAGGATGCAATTAGCAAAAGGGAAATGTTAAACGCAACACGATTTTAAGAGACAGTAAAAAAAAAAAAAAAAAAAAAAAAAAAAATATTGCTAGCTAGTAAAAAAAAAAAGTTATTGCTAGCTAGTAATGCTCTCTCTGTACCTTATACGATGCACTTTACAACCGAGAAAATCTCTTCAGCAAAACCTAAATTCATTTCAAGTTATGAATTATCCCACACAGCATCTGACACCAACCCTATTACACCTGGTATAGAGTCCCAAGATCAGCTGATCCAGGTACATGAAGGACATCTAGTTAACAGACGTGAAACATGGGACAAGTTAGTAACATGTGGGAAGATTTCTATGTTGTGTGTGTGTTAATTGCCAAAGGAAGATAGTGCAATTGGGGAGAGATATTATTGATGGTGTTTTAGGTTTGTTTTGTGGAATCTTTGGCTTAATGATAGAGATATGTGTGGTATGTTAGGGAGAAACTAACTTTCTCTTTCTCTTTCTTTTTCATCATCATTATCATTATCCTTTTCATCATTGCTATTGTTATTATTTGCTTATTATATATCATTATTAATATCATTATATTTTATATTAGTTATTTTTTTTTTGTTATTTTATTATTATTATTATTATTATATTTATTATTATTATTAATATTAATTATTACTATTATATTATTATTATTATTCATTATTATTATTATTATTATTATCATTATTATTAGTATCAGTGTTATATTGTTTATTGTTATTATCACTATCATTATATTACCATTTCCTTTTTCATGATAACTTATTAGATCTATTTTATATTTATTATTATTATTCATTATTATCATCATCGTGATTTATTGTTGTTGTTGTCAATTTTTTCATTACGTATGTTATATCATTACCATTATTGTCATTATTATTGTTGTTATCGTCATTATTATCATAATTATTATTATTATTACTATCATGAAGATTATTATCATCTATGTCATTATTATCATTACTATTATCATTATCATTAACATTATTATTATTATTATCTTATCATTATTACATCTGTTATTAATATCGTCATCATCATCATTGTTGTTATCATTGTCATTTTCATTATACATATGCATAAACACATAATAGACACACATACACAAACATGTATATATATAAATATATATATATATATATATATTATATATATATATATATATATATATATATATATATATATATTATGCAACTATAAGCATTTTTAATTTAATATATACATACATACATATCTTTATGCATAAATATATATTTGATAGATATGCAATATATATATATATATATAATATATATATATATATATATATATATATATATATATATATATATATATATATGTATGTATATATATATATATATATATATATATATATTATAATTATATATATATATATATATATATATATATATATATATATATATATATATATATATATATATATATATATATATATATATATATATATATATATATATATATATATATATATATATATATATATTATATATATTATATACTATAAGCATTTTTAATTCCTTCTCCTTCTTCTTCTTTCCTTCTTTTCTTTTTCTTCTTCTTAAGTGAGTGTAATCCTCTTCAGATTTTATCTCCGTATCTTGTTTTCGTCGCTTTTTATCATGTTTATTTGCATCTTTTACTATTTGTATAAACAGGGAAGAAAAAGGAGAATGAGAGAGGAAGAAGGAGGAGAGGAGGTAGGAAGAGAGGAAAGATAAAACAGAGAGAGAGAAAAAAAAATGGAGAATGAGAGAGGGAGAGAGAGGCGAGGAGGTAGGAAGAGGGAAGATAAGGTGATAAAACAGGAAGAAGAAGAAGGGAAGGGGAAGGGAGTGGGGGAGCGAGATGGGGGAGGGGGAGAGGGGGAGGGGAAGAATGGAGTGGGAAGGGAAGGGAAGAGAAGTGGGGGAGTAGGGAAAGGAGAAGGATGAAGCGAGGAGTGGGAAAGGGAGGGATAAAGTAGAAAGAAAGGGGAGGGGGAAAATAAAATCGGAGAAAAGGTAAGGAAAATAAAGTGAGAAGCGAAGATAGAGGAAAACAAACTAACGAACAACCGGAAAAAAAAACAATAAATGAAACCAAAACACAGAGAGCAAGAACGAAAGGGAGGAATAGAGAAGAAGAGAGAGAGAGACCACAAGACCCGAAAAGGAGAGAAGACAGAAAGGGAATTTTAGTTCTTAAGAAAGTCACGGTAAATTTACTCCAGAGAATGCGCGAGGTGTGGATGTATGTGGGTGTGTTGGGTGATGAATCTCCTCTGGAATGGGTGACGGGTGACTGGGTAAGGCAGGGAGATAAGGTGCGCAGAAAGGGAAGAG
>NW_020872835.1:37500-53297 GCF_003789085.1 Penaeus vannamei | reverse complement strand
ATGGTATATATGTATTATATATGGGTATATATGTATATATATATATGGGTATATATGTATATATATGGGTATATATGTATATATATATATATATATATATATATATATGTATATATATATGGGTATATATATGTATATATATATATATGGGTATATATGTATATATATATATGGGTATATATGTGTATATATATATGGGTATATATGTGTATATATATATGGGTATATATGTATATATATATATATGGTATATATGTATATAAATATGTATATATTGTATATATGTATATATATATATGGGTATATATGTATATATATATATTATATATATATGTATATATATATATATGGGTATATATGTATATATATATGGTATATATGTATATATTATGTGTATATATGTATATATATATGTATATATGTATATATATATGTATATGTGTGTATATATCTATATATATGTGTATGTGTATATATGTATATATATGTATATTGTATATGTATGTATATTTATATGTATGTATATATATGTATATTTATTTGTATGTATATATTTGTATATGTACAGTGCACATCAGAAATCTTGGCATGAGAGGTTCCCGTGCCTATTTTTTTACGTTTTTCGGTAATACCCCTCTAATATCATGTAAATCGACTTATAATCTTGACGCCCCGTCTGCTGAATGATTACTCATCTGACTCCACATTGGCGGTTTCAGTTATGACTCAATTACATCTGGGCAGTGACAGTGAGCAGATTTGCTACGTGCTTTTTTCGTGAATCGCCATGCATGTTGCCTGAGTTCTGTTGCTGTTTTTGGCCAGTGTGTTGTGATTGCTGCCTCAAGCTTGGGGACTGATGAGGTATCATGCTCACGTAATATGTTTTTCATTAGTGCCTACAAGTATTCATTTGAATTTAAAACTTTGCATTATGTTAAGGTGCACCATCCTGCAGAAATACGTCTGTTTGGTGCCACTCAAATCACTCTTCCAAATTATCACTCAGTAGCTCCAAATATCTGTGCATTTATCAAAACATTTCCTGATAGTATTACCAATGTCCCCACACCATGGTAACCAAAGGCACCCACACCATCAGTTTATCTGAATATTTCAGTCCCTTGGATGAATCTCGGCTCACACGGATCACTTTCAGGGCGGCGATAAACATTGCCGTCTCTGTTTCCAAATACACGCATCATCGCTCCATAACACTCGTTTCCACTTGTCCTTGTCCCACGGAAGATATTTCTTACAAAAAGCAACCCTATTTTGCCTCTGCTTAAGGGTGACAATCGGTTTCTGACGAGCGATGCGGTGGGAAAATTTCAAGTGATTGTGGAGCCATCACTATATGGTTTTCACAGACACATCAGCCAGTAACACAGGGTTCCTTTCTTTTAATTCTGGTGCTATTATTCGTGGCTGACTATCCACCTGCCTCCTGAGCACATTTAATGTGTGTTTAAATTTTTTCTGTGGCTTCCCTGGCTGCTTTTTCTGCAGTGGCAGGTCAATGTCCCCACAGTCATGAAATGTTGTCCACTTCTGGAAACTTTGCAATGAAATTCCGATTGTATTTGATATTTCGGTATTGGACTTTCCCTCCTTACAGAGTGCTGTAATACCGGCAATCTGACCATTTTTCAGCTGTTTAGCACCACCCATCACAACACACTGGCCAAAAACAGCAACAGAACTCAGGCAAAATACTAGGCTATTCACAAAAAAAGCATGTTGTAATTCTGCTCACTGTCACTGCCCACAGTGGGGAGTGCTGAAACCGCCAATGTGGAGTCAGATGCGTAATCTATCAGCTGACGGGGCGTCAAGATTATAGGTCGATTTGCATAAAATTAGAAGGGTATTACCGAAAAACGTCAAAAATCTTGGGACTGCACCAAGATTTCTGACATGCACTGTATATGTATATTTATGTGTATGTATGTGTGTATGTATGTATGTATGTATCTATGTATATATATATAATATATATATACATACATACATACATATATATACACACATTTATGTGTATGCATATATATGTGTATGTGAACATATATGTATATGTATCTTTATATGTATATATATGTATATAATGTATGTATATATATGTATATTTATGTATGTATTTATATACATATCTATATATATGTGTGTATATATGTATATATGTGTATATATATATGTATATATGTATATGTATATATGTATGTATACATGTATATATGTATATATATATGTATGTATGTATATATATGTATATATATGTATATATATGTATATATGTATATATATATATATATATATATATATATATATATATATATATATATATATATATATATATATATATATATAAAATTATATGCATGCATGTATGTTTGCTTGCCCATGCATATAACAATATGTGAAAGTTTTTGTAAATATCTTTTTATGATTTATATGTAATTTGAAATATATTAATCTTTTGGGTGTGCATACCCTTCTTTTGTAAAGTATAATGTTTCTTGTTTGTGATTTATTACAGTATATTGCAAGGAACAGGAGACAGATCAAATGATGCAGTTCATGATAATCCGTACTTGGGAAGCCCCACCACTCTCTTGCGACTTAGAATGGAATAGGTTTATTCCTTTCCAAAATGCTACTTGATTATGGTCCTTGAAATGTTGCTAACTATCTTTGTTGTGTTTCACTTTTAGGCTATCCATGGACTAAATGGAATGCAACTTGGAGACAAGAAGCTTGTAGTGCAAAGGGCAAGTGTTGGAGCAAAGAATGCCAATGCAATGGCTCAGGCTCCTGTACAGATCCAGGTTCCAGGTTTGCAGCTGCAGAGTGGCTCGGGCCCTGCGACTGAAGTCTTGTGCCTCATGAACATGGTGAGTGTTGTTTGCTGTGAATACCAGTCAGTCCTCAGGTATTGGCGTACCTCTTTATTATTTATTCATTTTATCATATGGTATTTTTTTTTTTTTTTTAATTTTATTTATTTATTTATTTATTTTTGTTATTTTTTTATAAGCACCTACTCCTTAATATGTAGTGCTGTTGCACTGCTGTTAATATCATTTGATTATAACTTGATTTTGAGGTGGTTCATATTTTTATGAAAGTAATGATGCATGTATGTATATATCAATAGATGCTTTTCTGAACTGTGATGTCAAAGTTATAAAGGTATAATGAATGAATACAGATCTTATACTGGGATTACTTAGGTAGATCTATACATCTAATTTTCATGAAGTACAGAGTATTTTTTTTAACCATTGACCATTGGAGGGCATGTACTTGTGTACTGTGATTTTAGATTATTAGTTTTGGTTACACATAAGTAGCTCTGCAAGTATTTAGTTACAAGTAGTTGGTTGCTATTCCTATGTGATCTCACTAATTTTATCATATTTTTGCAAATGTGTGTGTATATATATATATATATATATATATATATATATATATATATATATATATATATATATATATATATATATATATATAATAATGTAGTAGTAGTAGTAGTTGCTGTTGCAATTATAAAAATATGATGAATAATAACAGTAATGATGATAGTGAAAAAGGATAATAAAAAATAGGTAAGCAGGTGAGGTCCTAATTGACATATCACTGTAGTTTGGTGCTGTGTACACGCACGCACGCACGCACGCAAGCAAGCAAGCAAGCGCAACACACACACACACACACACACACACACACACACACACACACACACACACACACACACACACACACACACACACACACACAACACACACACACACACACCAACAAACTGCAAAGGCAGTGTATATGTATACCTGTTGCCAATGGGTTTAGTTAAAATAATGCTCTTAATGTTAGAAAATAGGAGATTCATTAGCTTATGCAATTGGAATTTTTGATGAAACAATTTGATTCCTGCCACTGTTTAATAAATTCAATATTTTCTCTTCCACCAGGTAACACCAGAGGAGTTGAAGGATGATGAAGAATATGAAGACATCCAAGAAGATATTCGTGAAGAGTGCAGTCGCTATGGCATAGTGCGCTCAGTGGAAATCCCAAGGCCTGTTGAAGGGGTTGAAGTCCCTGGAGTGGGCAAAGTGTTTGTTGAATTCAACTCTGTGCTGGACTGCCAGAAGGCACAACAGAACCTCACTGGCCGCAAGTTTGCCAACCGTGTTGTTGTCACTTCATACTTTGACCCGGATAGATATCATCGACGTGACTTCTAAGTTCAATAGATTGGTGCCCCCTTTCAGATAATGCACATGGAATTAGATCAGCACCTGTTTAATAATTTTGTCAATACAGCTTTTAAAATTTAAAGAAATAATTTATAATTATGTTAATTACCCACTTCAAAGTATTTTCTTTCTTTCTTTCTCTTTGTTGGGGGAGTGGTAAGAAAACAGGAAATTAAAAAAATAATAAATATTAAAAAATGAAAAACAAAAAAAAAAGTAAATGACCAAGTAAGGTACTAGCATGGTAATTGTAGAGCAAGCAAGAATTAAAGTTTTATTTGTGAGGGAGGATGATAACCATTTTGGTCGAAGCCCAAATGTTTGGCAGTGTAAAGTATGTCATGATTTTCCCCCCTGTGGAAGTAGAGATATCTCAAAGAACCTGAACTTTGATTTAAATGTATTAATTTTTATGTGATTAGGCTTGTAATAAAAGGCCTATATGTTTGTTTAGATGTAGTGAAGCATTCAGTTTTGTAACAGTTCTCTATATTTTGTTTAGTGCATAAAAAGCATGACCAACTTTCTGTATGTTTCACCACTTATTTTAACCAGTAAAGTCTTCAAATTCATTGTGTTTCTTATTTATATACCAATTCTTTATTTATGGTAAGGAATTAGTAAATGTGCTTTTGGAATTTCTTTTCCTCATAAAATTGTTTATTTCTACCTTACAAAAGATTGGGGCATCATTCATATAGAGTAATCATTAAAGGTAAATAATTTTCAAAAGTTTATTTATTTATAGTTGGACATTACTTTAGTTAAACATTATTTTACAAACACGACACAAAGATAATCACTTTGTAACCTGTTTGATTTCGTGTTATATTTTTGAACTAAGAACTTTTCTTTGGGAAAAAAGTAATTGTTTTAAAAGCTTTTTTTTATATTTCATCCATTCAAACAATTGCTTGAACTTCAGATCAACTTGAAAATTCTGAATTATTTTCAGTGCATGCAAGAAAATCTGGCAACTTATAGGCTTTTGGAATGTCTTTTCCTGGTTGAGTAGATTCTCATGAAATAGTTTATTTTTACCTTGCAAAAGATGGGGCAGCATTCATATACTGTAATTGTTACAGGTAAATCATTTTCAAAAGATTTTTTTTTTATTAATTTGTAATTGAACATTATAGTTAACATTATTTTACAAATACAACACAAAAACGATCACTTTGTAACCTATTTGATTTCAAGTTACATTTTTAAACTAAGACCTTTTCTTTGGAAAAAAGTAATTGTTTTTAAAAGCTTTTTTTATACTTAATCTATTCAAGCAATTGCTTGAGCTTAAGATCAACTTGGAAATTCTGAATTAATTTCAGTGCATGCAAGGAATTCTGGCAACATGCAATATTAAAATAAGTAAATGAGGTATGTAAAATTTCTTTGGAATTTGAAGCATAAAAGAAATTATATTCATTACATACCAAATTAATGTAACATCAAAAGCTTTGACCAGCAAGTCAAAATATTAAAATTTTTATAAAATTCTATGAACTTGTCACCATAATTCTACAATTTTCTTTCAAACACTACATATAACCTTGAAAAAAATAATGAGAAAATAAACCAAAGATCATGTCAAAGCTGCTGCATTAGTGGTTAAATCGTCGAACTGATGAAGCATTTCGCATTGTGTTCTTCAGTTTGACAGCCAAGGGTAGAGAATCATGAGGCTGCCTCTTGCTGGGACAATATGACAACGTGTGGGCTGCATCACCTGTGGCTCCACAATAAGGGCAGGTATAACTTCTTAAAACTGGGCATACAAGTTTCCCAAAATCATTCCTGTTAACCAATATGCTTTAATTAGATACACAACTTGTGTAGGGAGTATGATGAATGAATGATGTCCTTGTCCCCCCCTTACTACCAGGGTCAGCAATAAACAACAATTTCAGTGGGAAAAAGGGGATATAACTGATTCTAAGTAAAAACACATCACTAGTAATATGTCTACAGAAAAGACTCGTGTTCATAGATGTATTTTGTAAAATATATCTATACAGATGGCTCCACAAATGCTGAGCCACAAAGGAATTAGTAGTATAAAGGACAGCGGATTTTCCCCATCCTTGAGTTTTCCAGATTTTTTTTTAATGCTATTAATATTGCAGCCGTTATTAATGTTATTGACATTATAATTATTACAGCATTATCAACAATACTAATAGGAATATAAAATGAAACAATTCTCAAAATCAAGTAAAGGGTAAGGTGGTGAGATGGGTCAGACTAGTGACTATGCTAGTTTAATACAGTGTTAGGGATGCCAGTAAACTTTATATGTTACTGTTCTGAGTGTATTTAACTTCCCTTTATATGAGATATAAAAAAATAACATAAAATGAAAAGAAGAAAATCTCATTACTTTTGATTTAATTTTGTTAGACATCTGAAGCAATGTATGTGTAGATACAGTTCACCAAACAACACTAGTAAGCAACAGATTTTCAGGCCAGCATTGGGTTAAAAATAATTGTATTTATCTTGATTATTTCATTGAATATCATTATAATATGGTGTGTGCTTTTAGAAATAGAGTTTATAAATATAAAAAATAAATATATATTTGAAAATAGAAATATAATGTGTCCTTCAAAGGTGTGTGGACAAACAGGCAAAATGCACCTGTCCCTAAAATCATAATAGCATCCCTGAAAGATGTGTGAGAATGTAAAAGAGCATCAATAAGCCATAAAAAAAGAAATTGATTAATTTAATATTTATTTTATCATGCCTACTTAATGTGTATAGAAAAATTAAATTCTGTAGAGCATGGTTTAAATGTATACAAAATTATGCACTGAATAAGCTTAACACCCATTCAAAGCAATACAAAATTAATTTTCCAAAGATCACTCAAATATAACTAATTTGGGGGGTAACTTTTATAAGGGTCAACATTACAAAATAATTGATGGAGGACTTTGCAATTTTATGGAATAACTATATAAGGTCAAAAGTGTCAAGGTAAATGAAATAATATGTAAAAAAAAAAAAAAAAAAATGAAGAAGTGAGCTTTCCTTAAATTTTGTCAAGAAATTAGCCACATACTGCTGGCGATGTCCAATGTGTGTTTGATGTAGTAATTATTTTTACATATAGATGGCTCCACAAGTACTAAGTCACCAATGAGCCAATTACAAGAGCTACCTGTCTCACCTATTTACCCTTTTCCTTGAATTTCAATAATACTTTCTAGTATATAATACTGCTGTTGGTAATTTCAATAACAATATATTAATTATAATATCTATAACAAAAATAACAGTGTCAATATTGATAGCATTAGTAAAAAAAGCATTTCCTGCTATTTCAAGGAAAGGTGAGGTCAGAAGATCTACTAACTGACTCCTTTGTCTAAACACTGGCAGAGCCATCTATGTACAGCAACATGTAACAAAATAATACTAAAGTGAACGCAACATTTTCCTGTAGGCATTGGGTTATATGAATATTTTTTCAATATTTTTTTTAATGATTTGCAAAATTTCCAGATGGCATCTATGTTTGCAGTACTATCTTTATCAAATATGTATAACAAAATATTAAATTATTCAAATTTATAAAATATGCATTTTTTAAGAGAACCCTAAAATATCAATAGGTAACTTTGATAGGGCCAGACTTCCCATAAAGATATTTTAGAGGGATTAGGATCCGTTCATGAGACTTCTATTAGATAGATAACTTTTGGCTATATTTTGAGTTTGGTCCCTCTTAAAACACACACACACACACACACACACACACACACACACACAACACACACCACACACACACACACGCACACACGCACACACACGCACACGCACACACACACACAATAAAAAATTGATGTACACATTTTTTTTGCATTCATGTAAAGGGCATACGATTTCAAATATTGCAATTATTTATTAGTTAACCTTCCAGTTTTATTTCCTTTACACCTACCTGAGGGGATGGCTTAAGAAACTCTTTGCTGTTGCTCCATTACTTTTGCAGAATCCGCAGAATTTGGTGCCTATGACCTTTTTCTTTAACATCTGAAACACAGTAATTATTATTTGAATCTGTTCCAGCAAGGGCAGCTTCTAGATAATTTTTTTCATTTGTTGAACTGATAGCACACTGACTACAGCAAAGTCAATATGAGAGTGCAGCAAGAATACAATACAAATAGTTATACTAATCATCATTTTTAAAATTCATTCTCAGCAACTAAAATATACCAAGACCTGTGAAGATTCCAAGACAGGCGTAGAAGCTGGGTACGAGACATCCCAGGCACTACACCCAAGACGTTTCTATACGATAATAATAATAATAATAATAATTATTATTATTATTATTATTATTATAATAGTAATTATGATATTAATTTAGCGTTTAGTGTGATAGGCTCTTGTGACTCTAGTCATATTGGAGCTATCTGTTTTTTGTACTATTAAACTACCTCGTGTGCAAGGAAAGGCCGGGGTTACCATCCACTGGTAATATTTGAACTCGTCAGCAAAATTGCAAGATGAGAGCACTAAAACTGCACTAAACAATTTGACATAATGCTTTGATATCTGCTGTGGACTTTGCTAATTAAAACTTATATGTCACAGATAGGATACATGACAGATATACACTGACAAATATATAAAAATGTAAAATCATATTTTATTTTATTTTTTTTTAGCAACAATCCCTTATAGTGTCAGTTATTAACCCATTAACCCCAGGTTAAATATTTGGTTAGTGGACCATTTATGCAGGGTTGTTGCATCAATAGTTTCCAATTTGCACTGGGCACTTTCAGCAGCAATATTAGGTACCTAAAAGCTTATGTTTTGATATCAACTCAAAAATAATAAAAATGTGAAGATTTAGCTGTACCTTTGGTCCTATTGCCTAAAAGCTAACCCACGCAAATGATGCCCCTCCTATCGGAAAGAAATAAGCTCCATCTGATGATCCAACGACATGAATGTCGTAATGTAACGCAACCCACTACTTGGTCTACAACAGCCATAGCATATTAGTATATGACACCCAATTAAGAAACTGCAGTCTACCCTTCTTGTTAACTCTTTTTCTGCCCAGTGGCAAGTACGTACATGCCATGGTTGTGGACAGAAAAGTGGATGGCATCATATCACGACCATTCCTACACCATTGGCGCATCAAACGGAGTTTGTTTTTCTCCGATATCAGCAGCTTCATTTCGATGGTACTTTGCACTTTAGATGCAATAGCACCTATAATGACGTTAAGCCTTCAATTTTTGATGTTAAAAATTATAGTAAAATAAAAGCTTTTAGATGCCGAATGTCACTTGCAAACTACTGAACAAACCGGGTACAAACTGTTGATGCATGCTAACAACCCCGCGATCATGTCCACTTGCCAAACTCTTTTACCCGGGGTCATTGGGTTAACAGAGTACTCTACGACCGCTTCCATTTATAAAATATGTTGAGCAACTTTTGAGTATCATCTGAGACTTCTCTCATTCATTATATCATAATGCATAAAAAAGGTGTAAAAAATATTGTGAAAACAAAGAAGCTGTGCATTATCTTGAGTTAACATAAATCAGTTACATGAACATGTGTTTTTTTTTTTGTATTCCTCTAGTATATAATATTATCATCATATTTCCCAAATACAGAATGCACTCATTATATACCTTTGTAGCAGTTTTAAATTCACCATGATTTTTCTCTTCCTCATACAACAGATGTTCCCATGGTGTACTGTTAGATCCTGAAAGAAATTCAGCCATAACAATAACTTTTGTGTTGTGCACTTAGATGCTACAAATTCTAAAGACAAAAACACAAAAATGTTGGTGTTGTGATAGCTGGTACACTGAAGTATGTATATATATGTCTAGAGATAATTAAGGTAGAAAAACCCTCAATGCAATATACTTCAGACCTGAGGATGGATTCCAGGAGGATTCTGGAACTGTTGTATCATTTATTCTAAAAAGGGGTCATCCATAATTTTCATCATTATCACAAGTCTGTAAAGCATAGACTTTTGAACCCCCCCAGTGTACGTTCAATGGACGAAAAATGTTGATGGATCAAAACCTCCCCTCGTATATAGGGATTCCTATTCTGTGATTTTACAATAAAAAATATGAATTCAAAATAAAGCCATGTCGTTATATCACCAAAGGCAGAGCCACAGTCTCATAGGCTGACTTTAAACCTTCAGCCTTGCAACACACTCATCAAAAGTCGTATATGTTTTAGATAAATCAGGTTCAATGTCGCATTTTCTACAGTTATACATCTAATACATTTTCTGTAGAGAGATGTGGGTGCATTTTATGTTGTCAAATGTTGTTACATTATTCTCTTAATAATGCACTTATTATATTGTTTCATACAGTACAATGAACAAGAAAGTAATGCAGGGAATCCTATAATCATTAGACTCTGACCGTACCCACTGTAACTGTAGTCTAATATTTATGCGTTTATGAGTGCATGGTTCAATTTTATCATTTATATCCATTTTCTTTGTCCTTTAATGTTTAGAAAACAGCAGAAATGTTTCTATGAAAAAGCAGCCAGCCCTGCTAGTAACACCGATGTGGCGCGGAATTTGATCACTGACGGATCATTATTTTTTATATTGGAAAAAGTGTATGCCTGGCCTTTAACCCCCTCCTCCCTGTGTGCAGTTTGTACGCTCATGATAATTATGAAAATTTTCGATGACCCCTAAATCTAGTTTGTGCATTATGGGTTTTCAACACGGTAGAGAGTTTTTCCAGTCTTCAAAGATAATCAACAAAATGCAAAAATAACATAGCAAAAATATCCTTGGTACCCTTAATGAACTTGTATCAATTCTGACATTTACCAGAAAATCTTACCTTCAGGAAACAAACTGGAGTTCATTCTTTGCTTTTCATTATGCTCCACTCTCTCCTCCGTGTTCATGACACAATCATCCTCTTGCTCTACTTTGCCCGAGTCTTGCGAACAAGCTATTGTACAGTCTCCTCCAAAACTTCCATTGCTATTTATGGTTGTGTGGAGTTCGAGGGCATCATTCCATCTATTCCATGTGGTTGGTGGAGGCTGGTACTGCTCCTTCATTGTCCTTCCTGATGTATGATGAATCCAAAGTGAACAATAATTGCCAGAGTAAAAATTACTCTCTTGATATGCATGGACCAGTAAGAAAAGAAAAGATAATAAAGAATGGAATGATTTAATCAGAGTCTCTCTCAATCATATATCATTCTGTTTCCTGCAGTATATAGGTGCTAAGGAGGAGGAGGCATGTCTTTTGATGTCTTTGTAACTTTTCTTTATTCTCTCACATTATACTGACATCAAAACCACCTAAAACAGCGGCAATGCAAAATAAATAATAGAAGAAAAAAGTTTAGTAGAATTTATAAGATAATTGTTAATGAAATAAAGTAACTGTAAAAACAAATGTGGTTTCCCTAGCATGTTCATACAGACAATTTAGTACCAACTTAACTTCTCTGTGCTAGCCTAGACACCACAGAGCTTACCAAAGTCAAGTGCCGTTTCCTGCTTTAGGCATAAGCCACCATCTTGGTCCATGCAAATCATAGGCCTGTTGATATCTGTTTCATCTTTAAATTCTCTTAGACCCTGTCTGGCATCCTCCCATGCTCTATGCACATCAACGCTTCTGACAGGACCTCCACATAATTCACCTGGCCATTTAAAACACCAATCTGTCACTTATGGGTTAAGAATACATAAATGTCTACTATCAAAATTTTATGCATGGTGACAGAAATCACCAAACCAAGATGATGACTAATTTCTAAATCATATCTGTAAAAAAACAATTGAAAAAACTTATATAGACTGATTATCTGTTACTTATTTTCATTTGTCTACAAATACGACAAAAATGCTCTTTGTTTTCTAACATTATATGGATTGTTTTCAAGGATTCTGTCCAAGTTACTGACTGTCAAGTTTAGAGAAGAGAAGAGAAGAGAAGAGAAGAGAAGAGAAGAGAAGAGAAGAGAAGGAGAAGAAGACGGAGAAGAAAAACAAGAAGGAAATAGAAAAGGAAAAGGAAATGGAATAGACGGAGAAACAGAGACAGATAGACAGATTTAAAGACAGACTGTTCAAACTCTTGCACATTATGTATCATACCAGAATCCATCATCTGAACTTCCCTGGCCTCCATCTTCTTCTCCATGCAAGACAATATAGTTGCATACACTTCCTTAAGTTTTGTGAGGTCTGTTGGAGGGCTGAAGGAATACCCATAAAACTGACTACCATCAGTGTTCTGTGTCAGATTTCTCTCCATTGATCCCTGGCCATGTTCTGCCCACGGAGAGTTGTGTGTAGAGAATCCACCTGATAAATTTTTGAAGAAATTTAGATTGAACTAATGAAGAATAAGAATGTGTTGTTAGTGGATACGATGCAGTGAGAAATCAGTTGATACTCACCTTTGAACTATTTACATACATATATGTCTCAGTTATGATAAAACCTTTTGGAGAGAGGCAAGAGATGAAAAAGAATGAATAGTAAGAGAAATTACTATGTTAAGAGAACACATCCACTTCCAATTATATTCATAACTGCTCTTTTTACTTAAATGGTTCTGTCCTTGATGCAATGGCAATCTAACAACGTTCACCTAACTGAAAATTGAGGAGGAGGAGACAGGAAGGAAGGAGAGAGGAGGAGAGAGGAGGAGGAGGAGGAGGAAGGAGTGGAGGAGGAGGAGGAGAGGGGAGAGGAGGAGGAGGGAGGGGGGAGGTAGGAGGAGAGGAGGAGGAGGGAGGAGAGGGAGGAGGAGGAAGAGGAGAGGGGGAGTAGGAGGAGGAGGGGGAGAGCAAGAGGAGGAGGAGGAGAGAGAGGGGGAGGGAGGGGGAGGAGAGGGGAGGAGGAGGAGGAGAGGGGGGAAGGGAGAGGAGAGGGGGGGAGAGGAAGAGGAGGAGAGGGGAGAGAAGGAGAGTGGAGTGAGAAGGAGGAGAGGAGAGAGGTGAGAGGGGAGGAGGAGAGAGGAGGAGAGAAGGAGGAGTGGAGTGAGAAGGAGGAGGAGAGGGGAGGAAGAGGAGGGGAGAGGAGGAGGAGCAGGGAGAAGAGGAGGGAGGTTGAGGAGGAGGAGGAAAGTGGGGAGGGAGGAGGAGGAGGAGGGGAAGAGGGGAGAGGAGAGGAGAGGTGGAGTGGAGGAGGAGGAGGAGGAGGAGGAGGAGGGAGGAGGGGGAGGAGGAGGAGGAGGAGGGAGAGAGAGGAGGAGGAGGAGAGGAGGAGGAGGAGGAGGAGGAGAGGAGAGAGGAGGAGGAGGAGGAGGAGGAGGAGGGGAGGAGAGGAGAGAGGAGGAGGAGGGAGAGGGAGGAGGAGGAGAGGGGGAGGAGGAGGAGGAGGAGGAGGAGGAGGAGGAGGGAGGAGGAGGAGGAGGAGGAGGGAGAGGGGAGGAGGAGAGGGGGAGGAGAGGGGGAGGAGGAGGAGGGAGGAGGGAGAGGAGGGAGGAGGAGGAGGAGGAGGAGGAGGGAGGAGGAGAAGGAGGAGGGGAGGAGGGAGAGGGGAGGAGGAGGAGGAGAGAGGGAGGGGGGAAAAGAGGAAGGGAAGAGGGGGAGGAAGAGGAGGAGTAGGAGGGGGTGAAGAGGAAGGAGAAGGAGAAAGAAGGAGAAGGAGAAAGAGAAGGAGAGGGAGAAGGAGGGGAGGAGGAGGAGAAAGAGGAAGAGGAGGGGAGGAGGAGGAGGAGGAGGAGGAGGAGGAGGAGGAGGAGGAGGAGGAGGAGGGAGGAGGGAGGAGGAGAGAGAGAAGCAAGTGGAGGAGGAGGAGGGGAGGAGCAAGTGGAGGAGGAGGAGGAGGAGCAAGGAGGAGGAGGAGGAAGGAGTAGGAGGAGTAGGAGTGGAGGGAGGCGGAAGGGAGGAGGAGGAGGAGGAGGAGGGAGGAGGAGGAGGAGGAGGAGGAGGAGGAGGAGGGAGGAGGAGAGGAGGAGGAGGAGGAGGAGGAGGAGGAGGAGGAATAAGAATGAATAGTAAGAGATATTACTAAGCGTTAATAGAACATATTCAATTCCTATTATATACATGACAGCTCTTTATAAATGAATTGTTCTGTCCTTGTTGCAATGGCCATCTATATAACATTCATTTAACTGAAAATTGTTGATCTTCAGGGAAATGTGACAGAGAGTTGGTTCGCTGTCTTACATAAACTGTTTAGAAAGATGACTATCATGTACAGGAAAATTTTTAAAATCTTTTTCCTTTTTCATGACATTAAACACTGTGGCACTGGTATACTCCTATGCTAAAGAGGGGAAAACTAGAAAAGGGTCTTTACAAAACAGCATACTTCAGAGAGAAAATGTGAATACCATGGAATGATCAGCTTTGGCCAAGAACTCTGATGTGTAGGTCTCCAAACTAAAATCTTTATAATAATAATATTTCCTTGAACCTGCTTACTATCTGAATAGATGATTAATTGCAATGATATACTAAAAGCTCTACTTTGTACTTCTTTACCAAAACTACTGAAGAAAATAAATATCAGAGTGGTAGCTGATAACTCGTATTTGTGTATGAATAAATGAATGAATGAATGCATAGCTATCTATCTTTGGAAAGCAAAAAAATCTGTTTGTGAAAATATGGGACAAGGAAAGATAAAGTTTGGCTCAGTCAGGTCACAAACGTCAATCCATGCAACCTTATTCTTTACTCTTGGAAAATCCTGAGATAAATGTGAGTCTAATAAATACTGCCTCTCATAAACAGGCCTTTGCTCACCATTTCCAGAGGAGTCATAGCCATGACCTTGTCGGGGGGCGCTGAGACGTGCTATTTCAGCGCTGACTGAGGCAGGTGGTGGTCCAGTTGTCCCATAAGCCACCTCCCTTGTACCTGGAAATTAATAGTGAAATCTAAATAGCAAGTTAATGAGATGAATTACTACTTTTCTAGACGAAGTCAGTCATTAATTATCATGAGGATTTATTATGTTTGTATAGTGTGATTTTGTATGCTTATTTAGCTAGTAATTTAATTAATATAGTGATTCCCAGCCTGGGCCAAATGCATCCACTAGGAGCAAAATGCTCGGGGTAATTACGAACATGATGCAAAGGGTCGCCCTTGACTTATGTGCTGGAACTTGCACTTGGTTACACTACCATTGAAGTAAAGAAAATGTCTGACTTCCTGAAAATGTCTGACTAAAATAGAGTATTTTAGTTTGATTCTTTAAACCAAGTGAGCAATAGCTATATACAAGTTTTTCTTTAATGTTTAAAAATCTGCCTAATATAATTCAAATAAAGGTGTTTATTTTCTCAATGTCGCTGTGCTATTCCTTTGTCTTTCCATGGATATATCGCATCCGTATTGAAGGAAAGATAAAAATGTCTTAACTATCAAGGATATTTTTGCAATCTGCTTGGAAAATCTTCTGTGATGTGAGATCAAATGATAAACAGCAGGGAAGAGTGGAGAGATCCTTTAAAATCATTTCTCAAAGGGAATAATTGAGAGCAAAAGCCATTAGAACTCTGATAGTGGGGTGCCTGCATTT
>NW_020872835.1:15000-20000 GCF_003789085.1 Penaeus vannamei | reverse complement strand
AGTTGATAATGTCAGTGTTTAGGATGAAAGTATTACCACCAAAATGTCAGGGTTGGGAACAGTAGTAGTAGTATTCAAATACGAATTCAAACACTTTATTCCATTAATTACAATGAGTATTCTATTAACATATAATGTGTTTACACTATGTAATAAGATGCTATGACCAAAAATATTATACAGTGCTTGTGAAACAAAATTACACAGAACACTATCATGTGATGGAAATATCGTGTTCGGCTTCATTTTTAAGGCGCCTGTTGTTATTGATATTTCAGATGGTCTTTCACTTTTGTTTTAAATGTATTTTGGTTTGATTTTTTTTCTCTAATATATCACCAGTCGTCGGATTTGCATATTTCTCGCCCCAGTTTCTGTATTCGATCTTTTGCCTTGTTTGGACACCCGTTGTGATACCTGTTGTCTATAATAGCCAATTTGAATAATTTCCTTGTAAGCATAGGGATTAGAACACATGTGGCATGGTTGTATTCCTGTTGTTCTTTTAGCCATTTTTGTTTGTTGATATGTGGTGTGATGTGGTCACATTTACTTGTATTTCCTAGTGCTACTCTCGCTGCAAAATTCTTTAGTTTGTGTCCCTTGTATTTGTTTATATTTGTGGAGCACCAGATCCTTAGGCAGTAATGAATTATACTAAGTGCTAGTGTTTATACAGCAATTCTTGTTTCTGTAGCAGTAGTATTAGTAGTAGTAGTAAAAAGTAGTAAAGTAGTAAGTAGTAGAAGTATTATAGTGTAGTGTAGTAGTAGTAGTAGTAGTAGTAGAAGAAGTATTAGTGGTGGTAGTAGTAGTAGTAGTAGAGTTAATGGTAGTAGTTAGTAGTAGTAGTAGTAGTAGTAGTAGTAGTAGTAGCAGTAGTAGT
The DNA here is from genome assembly GCF_003789085.1 of Penaeus vannamei. NCBI lineage: Eukaryota > Metazoa > Arthropoda > Malacostraca > Decapoda > Penaeidae > Penaeus > Penaeus vannamei. Next base: position 19,114 of record NW_020872835.1, on the reverse strand, counting down.
AGTAGTAGTAGTAGTAGTAGTAGTAGTAGTAGTAGTAGTAGTAGTAGCAGTAGTAGTAGTAGTATAGTAGTTGTAGCATTAAAAGTAGAAGTATAGTAGTAGTAGTAGTAGTGGTAGAAGTAGTGGTAGTGTAGTAGTAGTAGTAGTAGTAGTATAGTAGTAGTTAGTATAGTAGTAGTAGTAGCAGTACAGTAGAGTATGTAGTAATATAGTAGTAGTAGTATAATAGTTAATAGTAGTAGTATAGTAGTAGTAGTAGAAGAAGTAGTAATAGAGTAGTAGTAGCACAAGTTGTTGATGATGATTTAATAATAATAAGAATTATTATTATTATTATAATAACGATAATGATAATAATCTTTATTTCGTATAAAGTCATATAGAGATATAATTTTACTCACAGCTTCAATAATTAAAAGTCACAGAGAGCAGTTGTGTCCTTAGAAGAGTCACGAAAGACAAAGATAATGGTAATGGTAGGAGTAATCTTTGTAATAATAATAATAGTGGTGGTGGTGATGATGACGATGATGGTGATGAGGATAACGGTGATGGTGATGGTGATGATAATGATGAAGATGATGTGATGATAATGATAATGTCAATAACTACAACTACTACTACTGATAATAATAATAAAAATGGTAATAGCAGTAAAAATAATGATGTCATCGAAGATAATGATGAAATAATGATAGCAATGATGGTAAAAACAACAGCTGTGATCAAAACGATTATTTTGGTAATTATTGTGCTAACAACAATAATGGTTATGGCTGATATAATGCTGATACTTAGGTTATTAATATTAATGAAAATGATAATATTGATAGTAGAGGTAAGTACGACAATTATCCTAATATTTTTTAATCACATCATTATTAGAATTCCTATCATTGTGTTAATTGTTATCATTATCTATATATTGATGGGTATGTATCATCTATTCAACTCACGTATAAGTTTGAGAGATCAGAATTTTTCTACTAAAAGAGTACACTTAATGCAAAGTCGATAAAGTTAATATATAGAGGATTTTAGCGTGTCTCCATGTAAGTCACCTGCACTTGCAGTAGGTTTATGATAGTTGCAAAGGTAAGGTAGGTCTAAGGTAGATATATGCTTTGTGTGATGTACGGGGTTGCTAACGTCATGCAGTGAGAGTATAAACACACTAGTTTCATACTGTAATTATAGTCCTGCGTTTTAGCTTGTTCGCATTGCCTCCTTATCATACTTAGTTTTACACAACCCTTTCGCATTGGTTTTATGGCATCCGTCCCCTGGACAAACAACGCAGACTACTCCAACATGTTATTTAAATGTGCATTTTCCCTCCTTCGCCACTTCTGTCGTGTGGTTGTTGAAAAAAATAGAACCTATGTCTCGAATGACAGGCGAGGAATCAGCATGACCACAGAAGCTAACGAAGACGACATAGCGGACCGGATGGACTGGTACAACCAAATCACGTTCTTCATCATGGAAGCCGTCATTAGGAACATAAAGGATGTGAACGTCTCCAACGTGTGGAAGTAAGTGTTGACAAGTGCCGGTGGTGATGGTGTAGGGTGACCGCCATGTCCGCAAAGGATGCGAATGCGAGGCTAGACCTATGATTTCGGTTGGAGTTAAGTCATTAATGGTAGATAGTTGTTGATATCTTTACTCCAATCAACGCTGATTCATGATGTAAGAATTTGTACCAAGTTGCAACAAGAGAAATTTACAAAAAAGTAAGTGAAGTGCAGAAGTTACGGTTAATAAATAATTTACAAACACCGCATTCGCATGGTGTAAGGTATTGGCGGTTAGGTTAGCGCAGGGTGACACTCAGGAACTTTTCTTTGTTGTAGGATTCAAGTGGATGTCTATGTTTTACCTTCCTTTACTCGCCGGATATAGTGGTATAATATTCTCTAGAGCAGGGCTGTCAAACTCACTTGCCCTAGGGAGACACATTTCAGTATGCGGGCGCGACAAATGGCCATATTATTGACGTAAAACTGTAAGAGGCAATTTCATTCATCACAAAAATACGATAAAAGAAAAACAACTGTGTGTAGAAGTGATAATCCTAACCGAAGGACTGGCTTAATCATGTAAAACGGCCGACTGTAAAAGACCGAAAATAACGAATCAACTGCGGGTTTGACAGTTGGCACTTCTGTTGTAGTGTCCTATATGGTCTTTATGGGTAATGGTTTCTAGAAAACGCTGTTAAGCATTTTATCTCACACGACCGTCAGACGAATATACTTTTCCCATTGTCATCATTTATCGGACATATTTAGAAATTTAGCGTTACTCTTTCCGTGTGGCGTTTCATCTAATATATCAGGTTAGCCAGTATATACGTTAGACATATAGCAAATGATGGAGCCAGGTTTAAATGCTTTTGGTAAAAAGTCTGTCTTTATTAAAAAAAAAAAAAAAAAAAAAAAAAAAACGTCTATAGACAATTCACAGCTTAGCTCTAAGGTAACTTAATAATCCGTCATTATTAAAAAAAGAAAAAAAAAGTTTTTACAGATAACTCACAACTTAACAACCAAGTAACTGTATTTAAAAAAAAGAAAAAAAGTTTCTACAGACAACTCACAACTTCGCTGTCTGGGAACTTAAGAACCCGCCCCCTATTTAACAAAAAACGCCTCTATAGACAGTCCACAACTTGACTACCTGGCGGCTTGTGTAAACTCGCCCAAAACCTCGTGACTGGAGGGACCAAGGGAGAGGATCAGGAATGGCGAAAGCGGATTACTTAATTTCTCATGTAATTAGAAAAGGTTTCGTGCGTTCGACAAAGGCTCCGGATTACATCGTTTATCGGATATTTGATCCTTTTAATTTCCTTGTTAAAATCCTTTCAAAGATGTTAGGTCCAAGCATTATTGATTTTGAGTTGGACGGGGTGGACACGCATGCACGGGTTTACACACGCACACGAACGCACACACACACGCACGCTCGCACGCACCCACACCCACATAAACACAAACAGGGCCGGTTTTAAGCCGATTTGACCGATTTGATCAAATTGGGCCCCGCACCTGAAGGGATCCCGCAATAGCAGGGCCCTTTTTTAGCATATGATTAAAACAATAAAACTTTTCATATTGCTTTTCAAAGGGTCATTATACCAAACATTTAATGTTTATTCGTTTTTTTGTTGTTGATTTGTATGTGTTTTTATATGAAATATAAACATCCATAAATTTTACTATGTAGAATAGGGGACCCCACCTTCAGTTTTCTACTTGGGCCCCGCAATTCCTAGCACCGGCCCTGCACACACGCACACGCACACGCACACACACACGCAACACACCACACACACGCACACGCACACGCACACACACACCGCACACGCACACGCACACAACACACAACACACACACACACACACACACACACACACCACAACACACACACACACACACACACACACGACCCTACCTACCTACCTACCTACCTACCTACCTACCTACCTACCTACCTACCTACCTACCTACCTACCTACCTACCTACCTACCTACCTACCTACCTACCAAGAGAGAAAGGAAGATAAAGGGAGAGAGGGAGAGAGGAAAAAATAGGAATGGAGAGAGAGGAAGAGATAGGGAGGGAGAGAGAGAGGAAGAGATAGGCAGGGAGACAGAGAGGAAGAGATAGGGAGGGAGGGAGAGAGAGGAAGAGATACGGAGGGAGAGAGAGAAGAGAATAGGGAGGGAGAGAGAGGAAGAGATAGGAGGGAGAGAGAAGGAAAAGATTGGGGGAGAGAGAAGAAGAGATAGGGAGGGAGAGAGAGAGGAAAAGATGGGAGAGAGAGAGAGAGAGAAGAGATAGGGAGGGAAGAGAGAGGAAGAGATAAGGAGGGAGAGAGAGAGGAAGAGATTGGGATGGAGAGAGAGGAAGAGATATGGAGGGGGAGAGAGAGAGGAAGAGATAGAGAGGGAGACAGAGAAGAAGAGATAGGGAGAGAGAGAGAGAGGAAGAGAAAGGGATGGAGAGAGAGGAAGTGATAGGGAGGGAGAGAGAGAGGAAGAGATAGGGAGAGAGAGAGAGAGGAAGAGATAGGGAGAGAGAGAGAGAGGAAGAGATAGGGAGAGAG
>NW_020872835.1:10000-12500 GCF_003789085.1 Penaeus vannamei | reverse complement strand
TTGTGACGTCATCAAAATAAACCCATGTGCTTTTTTACCAAAAAATCTCAAACGCCATGACACCTAGTTGCTGCTGATCTAGCCTTCCCCATGGTTAGCTATGCCTACCCAATGCTTTCTTATGGTTTAGTCCTGATAGGCCAGAGGTATAATATGCCCTCACATTTCCTCCATTCGGTTTAATTATTAAACATAATCCCTAACCCTTACCTACTTAGGAGGTGGCTTTTCACCCGTACCGGTAATCCCTTCCTTTAAAAAGATATTTTAGAAAAATCAATCATCCCAAACCAAGTACCCATAAATATGTTTTCCTCCAATCCAGAGGCAATCAACAGCCCTCTCTATAACGGTCTTGGTATTTTCAGGGAATACATGGTGGACGAGACGGCCTACGCAGACACGCAGGTGACGCTGTCGATCATCGTGCTCGTTATTGTCTTCATCATCTCGCCGATCATCATTTTCCTCGTCCGACACGCCACCTACACGATCCAGGTGAGTACTCCCAGGAGACGCGTGTCCAGGGGTTTTCTAACATTGTTTATGTGTGTACGTGCATGCATGAATAGGCTACGTACGGACACACATACATACGTGCATGCAGGTACCGCGTGCACCTCGTGTGTGTGTGTGTGTGTGTGTGTGTGTGTGTGTGTGTGTGTGTGTGTGTGTGTGTGTGTGTGTGTGTGTGTGTGTGTGTGATGTATATACACATACGTGTGTGCATGTGTTTATATGTATATGTTATATTTGTTACATATAGGTATATATACATGTATTTGCATAAGTAAAACTGAATCTCCCCAAAACAGATTCTACCATTTTTTTTACTTCTTTCCTTGCAAGATCTTCGCCTCGACTCTGACCGTCAAGGGAATTGAGCTGAAGCGAGAGAAACGGAGAAGCGATCGACTAATCCACCAGATGCTGCCCAAAGCCGTGGCGCTGCAGCTCAAGAAGAAGAAAATGGTGTGTGGGAAGTGAATTGGGAATGGTGCTTTGGGAAAGGCGAGATCAGTAGCAACTGGAGGAGTCGTCATGGAGTCTGTTTTGATGATTGTTTAATGAGATTATAACCATTAAAATCATTATTTTCCATTCTTTTTGTAAAATAGAAGAGACCAAAATGATCGACCATATTCACAAAGCATCCGTAACTTTTGTGACGTCATCAAAATAAACCCAATGTGCTTTTTACCAAAAAAATTAATCAAACGCCATGACACCTCCTCAGTTGCTACTGATCTAGTATTCCCCATGGTTTGCTATGCTGGCGGTGAGGTTATGTGGGAAATTGATTAGGAATGATGCTATGCTGGCTATTTAGGGGGTATTATGTTTTTTCTATGGGTTTACATTTTTATATTTATTATTTCCTTTAATTTCATGTTCTTATATATTTTTTATCCTTATTTGTTTCATGTTCGGTTTATCTGTATTCTTTAATGCTTGTTCGGTATATATATATATATATATATATATATATATATATATATATATATTAATATGTGGTGTGTGTGTGTGTGTGTGTGTGTGTGTGTGTGTGTGTGTGTGTGTGTGTATCTTTACCTGTTTATCTATTTTTTTAGAGTTTAATAAGTAAAATTATAGTTACAAAAGTAAAATTGTTACATTATGGCTAAAATCATGACAGGTTCCGGCTGAAAGTTTCAAGGAAGTCTCCGTCTACTTCAGTGACATCGTAGGCTTCACGAATATCTGTTCTGAGTCGGAACCCATTCAGGTAAGTGGCTTTAATAGTATTCAAAGACGATCCGATGTGCTTTTTTAATATCCTGCCCATGGGATTCTATTCTGTTTTGATCTTTTTGCCTTTTAAGATCCATTGTTGGATATAGGCCTATCCTAAACTTTGCCACATGCGTTCTGTCCTTGGGGAAAGCTCGATCAGGAGCAACTCGAGGAGGTATGGCGTCTGATTCTATTTTTGGGGGGGAAAAGCACATGGAAAATAATGCTTTTAATGGATATATTTTCATTGAACATTCATCAAAACAGACGCCATGACACCTCGAGTTGCTACTGATCTAACCTTCCTCTTCCTCTTTCCGGTGCCAATGCTTTTAAAATAACCTTGGGATTGATTTCATGTATTTTGATTTGTACGTGTTTTAAGTCGTGTATGTTTTTTTTTTCTTCTTTTTTTTTTTTTTGATCCATGCGCACGGAGTTCAGTTCGATCATTAGTCTGTAGGTATATTTAGTCGTTATGTTTCTCGGGGTTGTTACACAGGGGTGATGCCATACATTGACATACATTTCAATACAATTGTTCGATTTTAATTGCGTTGGGTTTTTCGTTTTTTTACATGTTGTCAGTTGTATATAATGTGTCTCGGATTGTCATTTCGTTTCTGTGCGTATTTTCGTCATGAACGTTAAAGTTCCCGGGTGTTTTGTGCTTTCTTTGTGTGCGGAGGCGGTATTTGCCTGTGGACCTGTGGCACCTAGTCTAGTGTGAGATACGAAGGTATGT
>NW_020872835.1:2500-5000 GCF_003789085.1 Penaeus vannamei | reverse complement strand
TCATAACAGTCATTGGAGAACATAGAAATGTCAAAATGCACACAGCATATACATACTTGGGTTTTAAAAGACAAGTATTCCCACCACTAATATCGGAAAGAGATAACTAATGCATAAATCGAGTGACGTTTATTCCATTGGCGGTTGGTAACAGTTTGAGCGCGCATTTCAAAACAACTGACAAGCTAGTGCCGCATCAAGATGGCAGAGTAAATCTACCCAAACATCTTAACAGAGTGCAATATTTTCTCCTATATTCATATAAAATGCCTCTAAAACAATGACACACACCTCCGATTGGCAGCCATTTCATTCTGCTGCATTATCAAAACAAATGAACATCCCTGAATTAAAATATAGGCCTACCCAGATTAAATATAACACATCATTGAATACAATAACAACGGAAGAATGTTGCTAGAATTTCTCAGACTTCTTTCACTTGAAATATTCTTTATTTCATAGAATAGCAGATATATTCTCGATTTAGAGAGACGAAGAGTTTAACAGTAAGAGGTAAATTGTTTGTCTTATAATGATTCATTATTTATAAGTGAAACACTTTTTATTCCCATAATCTCCTTTCGTTATCAGTTAATTTCAATTTCTTTGAACATGATTTTAATAAAATTACAGAATCAGATACCGTGAAAAAAATATTTATATGATAAGATATTAAGCGGAGTTCCTGGCCAACGCCCGCATTCGAAGGATCGTGACCAGTACGGTACGCGACCAACGCTGTTGCATGGTTACGGTTGACTTAGCAAGCGCAAGTCTAGCCATCTACGGAGGTCGCTTGAGTTAGCAAGAAAAAGGCTTGAGATTTCAGGCAAGAGCTTTCCCTGCTTAAAACGCGCTTAGAAAAATATTCAAAGAAACTGAAATTAACTGAAAACGAGAGGAGATAATGCTTTACTTATAAATAATAAATCATTATAAGACGAACAATTTACCTCTTACTGTACTGTTACTCCTCGTCTCTCTAAATCGAGAATATATCTGCTATTCTATGAAATAAAGAATATTTCAAGTGAAAAAAGTCTGAGGAATTCTAGCAACATTCTTCTGTTGATAATGTATTCGACAATTTGTTATATTTAACCTCAAAATCGGATATATGGGAATTGGTAGGCCTATATTTTAAGTCAGGGATATTCATTTGTTTTGATAACGCGTCTGAATGAAAGGCCTGTGTCATTGTTTTAGAGGCACTTTATATGAATATAGGAAAAAATATTGCGCTTTGTTAAGATGTTTGGGTAGATTTACTCTGCCATCTTGATGCGGCACTAGCTTGTCAGTTGTTTTGAAATGCGCGCTCAAACTGTTACCAAACTCCATTCTCGATTTATGCATTAGTTATCTCTTTCCGTGATTGTTGGTGGGAATACTTGCCTATTGCTTTTAAAACCCGAGTATGTATATGCTGTGTGTTATTTTGACACTTCTATGTTCTCCAATGATTGTTATGATTTGTACTTTATAGAAAGACACTTCCACATGTCTGGCATCACTGAACAGGGCCTGCTGCCTTGGAAAGCGTTTTAAGCAGGGAACGGTACAGTTCTTGGCCTATAGACCGGAATTCTTGCTCAAGCGCTCCCCTGCTTAAAACGCTTTAAGTTTCTGGAGGGGAGTTGGGTGAAGAGGACTGAGCAACAATGGTTCTCTTTTGGGAGGAGGAAATGAGGGGATAGATATCTGAGGAGCAGAGGAAGAGGAAGGTGTAGGAGAGGATGTGGTAGAAGGTCGAGTGGAATGTTTAGGTTCCCTGGTGCGACAAGTGAAGTGAGGAGAAGGTATAGGTATCGGGGACTATCTGCATTTAGACTGGGAAAGGAATTTGACTGGGCAAGAAAGAGAATAGAGGTACGATGGTTCTTGAGAAGATGGGAGAAGAGCAGAATGAATGACAGTTTTGGAATAAGTAGAGAGAGGAAAACCTCGTCACCGTGCTCCTGTCTGGCCTAACGTAGAGCGGGGCCTAGTTTGAATCTGAGAACTGCCATCTCACATTCGAGCTTATAAGCTGGGCAGCTCCTATAAAATACATTATTGGGGCCACCACGATTGGCACATGTATGTGACTGACCAGAGGAATTTGAACGGTCATGACTAGGTTGGGCACATGGAGGGCAGAGACTGTAGAGCGACAGTGTTTGGCTGGGTGGCCAAAACTCCAACATTTCTGACACTGACAAGGAAGGGGTCGCTATGGTCCAACATCGTAGGACACTCCACCAATATAGACTTCATGAGGTGAGGTCATGTCTACAGAAGCTAATCTTGACAATATTGGTCTCCCTCCCTCCTTCCCCCAGTAAAAGGTATTATACATTCTAACACCGGTGGGGCAGAGTAATTTAATTGGAACGGCTTAGTCATTATTGGTAAGAGTTGCACACTCGAGGAGAAATAAATACGGTACGAGACTGGTCAGTGTTGGTGGTAACTGCAGTAGCGAGCCCTGGCGAGGGCATCCGCGGGGTCCGGAGGT
>NW_020872834.1:55875-75668 GCF_003789085.1 Penaeus vannamei | reverse complement strand
CTCCTCCTTCCAGTCCTCCTCCCTAACCTCACACACACTTCCTTTTCCTCTTTTCAATTCCACCACCATCTTCTCCTTCCCCTCGCTGACCTTTTCCTTCTCATCTTTGCCACCTCTAATCCCCATCATCCTTACCCCTCCTCTCAACTGCTCCCTCGCCTGCTCCACCATTCCTCTTTCTCCTCATCCTCATATCACTTTTCCTCCTATCATCTCTACTCTCTTATTTCACTCTCCTCCTACCTCTTCCCCTTCTCATCTCATAATTCCTTCTCTCTGCTCCTCCTCTTACCTGTTCTACCCCTCACTCCCTATCTTTTCTATCCTTTGCTCTCTTGCCTCCTCCTTCTCCCTTCTTGCTCTTCCACTCCTTTCACCTTTTTCTTACCTCCTACCCCCATACTCGCCGCATACCTACCCACAGCCAATGCCTCCCTTTCTTTCTCCCCTAACCTACCATCACCTCTTCTCCCTTTCTCCTCACTCCATCCATCACTCCCATCTCACCACCAGCCCCCCATCTTGTGGAGGATTACGCAAATAGATTCACACTCCTCCTGACGACTCCTCCTTTATCTCTTATCCATCCCTCTTAACCTCCTCAACGCCATACACCTCTCTCGCTGTTCCTTCCTCCTCCTCCTTTTCCTTCCTCTCCTCCTCCATATATATATACTCAACAATCCTAATCCACGCCCACTCACCACATCCTGCCTTTTCTCACTCCTCTCCTTTTCTTCCCTCCTCATACTTGATTCTTCTTCCTCTCATCTCTGTCCTTTACCCCAATCTCTTGCCTTTCTCCCTTTCACGGTGCAAGTTTAACTACCTGCCCCATGCACATGCTGACGCCCAATTTCTGTTCTTTCCTCCATTTCGACTTCCCATTTGATTAAATTAGAATTTTTGCGGTTCTATTTTTTTCCCTTTTGTGTTCCTCCGTTTCGTTCTCGTTCTCTCTTTCTTTCTTTCGGTCGATTCTCGGTCTGTGATATATTGTCTTTGATCATATGGTTGTGTCTGTCTTGGCCTTTCTAATTCTACTTATCTCTCTTTTCTCTTTCTCTCTCCTTCTCAGTCTGCTACCTTCCTTCTCTCTCACCTCGTTCTTCCTTTGCCATCTCTCTCAACTTTATGTCCTTCCCTCTTTCCTCACTTCAACCTCTCACCTCTCTCCATTTCACTCTCTCTCCTCTTCATACCTCTTTCTCTCCTCCCTCACTCTTCACCTTCCAACCTCTTTATTCTTCTTCTCCTCTGTACTCTCTCCTCGATCGAGTTCGTCTGCTCTCGGAGTCTCTCCTCTCTCTCTACTGCTCTCCTCTCTCCTATATCCTCTCTCTCTCTCTCTCTGCAGTCGATTCTCTCTGAAGTTCTGCCGTGACTACCCATCTCTACGCTCGCCTTTTCTTTCTCTTTCTCTCTCTCGTTCTCACTCGGGGTAGCTTTAAGTGCAATTGCTCAAGTAAAATCGTATCAACCTTCATTCAGTCCTATTTCTATACCTTCTCTCTCAACCGACCACATCGAAACCTCCTGTTCGTTCCCACGAGTCACCACCCAGTTCGTCTCTATCGTCGATATCTCAGATATATGGATTCTACGATCAGTCTGCTGTCTATCCTTTTCTCTCGGCTGTCTCAGATGTTCCTCATCATCTCTCCCTCTCTCTCTCGTTTCTCTCCCGCTCTCTCCCTCTCCTTCTTTCTTCCCGACGTAAAACTCCTGCTTCTTGCGGACGTCTGCTTAGGAGGTTATGAACGCCGGCGACGAGGCCAAGCCGTACGCGGCTGAGCCCAAAATCATATAAGTGTGATTATTTAATCGTTTCTTTTCCTAGTCACATTATGTCAGCACCCTCTCACTCTTACTAACTTCCTTCTTCTTCCTCTCACTGCGAGTTCGTTTAAATTTGTCTAGGAGGTTTCCTAAAGGACTGCGAGATCTGTGTGGATGAAGGAGGAGCTGTAAATGTTTGGGGGGTGTTAAAGTAGAGAGCTTGGTGTTTTGTATAGCTGTTAATCATATTATTGAGTATAATTTTGTATTATAATATATAATAAAGTATAGATATATATATAATTTTATATATATCTTATTCAGTACTAAGTTATCATAATAATAAGTGTGATGTTTGTTAATTGTATATATGTATATATATATACATATAATATGTAGCATACGTATCGCCGCGAGTATAGGAATGTATGTATGTAATGTATGTATGTATCTATCTATTAGTCTAGTCTCTAATCTTATTAATAGATATTTATATAATACTACTCCATACATACGTATGAATATACCGATATTATATATATGTAGTGAATTAAACTAAGAATAAAAGCTCAGCTTATAGTATATCTGTAGTAATATATATATATATTATATGTATAGTATAATATGAGGTACCACAATATAGTAATAGAGATATTGATTTCACCACTCATAATAATAAATACGAATGGCTGGTCCGTAGGGTGAGCCTACGATGTTGCAGCGATTGGGCCGGCCCTGTTTAGCAAGCACTCACACCTACGATAATCTGGGGCGTGTGGAGTATGTGTGGTTATACGGATATAGTAGTGATATACACGTCCACCTTACATATATTAAATTGACGTATGATATATAAGATATACTTGTTCTAGTGATTATGTACGCGACCTGGGGCTCCTAAGATTACTAAGATATACGCTGATGAGGATGGTAGGATGTTATAATTATAAGTGCCTTGGTAGATTAGCTCCTTACACTGTATATGTACTATAAGTTCGCGTTACAATATATATAATGTATATAGTTAATTATATAATGTTCTTCTGCAGTTAAGTAATATATTAGCAAGATATGTGAAGGATTATAGAGATAACGTAACTATATGACGTAGCGATGATATACGTGCTACGTATAACGAACCATTAATTACTACATACATAATGTGACAGCAATCCCAACACTACGCACACACCCACGCAACACACACACATATATAAATTAAAATAGCTCAGTATGATAGATGAACTCATATATGATCAATATAAAATAATTATAACTACGTGATATAAATATATTATAATTATATTAAATTATATGTATATATTATATATATTTTTTAGGGTATATATTATTAATAAGTATAGATAGTACTAGATAGATATGATATAGATAGCCAGATGATCCAGATAGAAAGGAAGAAAGGAAACCGGTGAACTGAAGAGTAAGAAAGAAAATGATACCAGGCAGAGAGAGAGAGAGAGAGAGCCCCCTTAAAAAAGACAGGGGGATCGTAAGTTGAATACAAGTCGAGGCACGTGAGAGAGAGAGAGAGAGAGAGAGATGAGAGTAGACGAGAGAGAGAGAGAGAGAGAGAGAGAGAGAGAGAGAGAGAGAGAAGAGAGAGAGAGAGAGAAGAGAGAGAGAGAGAGAGAGAGAGAGAGAGAGAGAGAGAGAGAGAGAAGAGAGGAGAGAGAGAGAGAGAGAGAGAGAGGAGAGAGAGAGAGAGAGAAATAGAAATCACGAAAAAAGAATAAAAGATAGACAAAAAAAAAAAAAAAAAAAAAAGTGAAATCAGTGAGTTAGAAAAAAAAAAAAAGACTTAAAAAAATACACCGACGGCAAGACAAAGAAAAAACACAAAGGGAGTAAAGTCGAAAAAATACTTGTAAACACGGAAACGGACAGACAAAAAAGAAAGAAAAAAATGCTCGAAGGAGAAAGAAAAACAGTTGCAGACTCTAAGACAAGAAAAGATACATGAAATAACACAAAAAAAGAAAAGAAAAAAAATGAAATGATAATATAATATAATATGATAATAATGATAACAATATATAATAATAATAAAATAATAATAATGATAATAATAATAACAATAATAATAATAAAACAACATATGAATAATAACATAATAATAATAATAAAATAATAATAATAATATAATATGATGAAATATAAATTAACAATATATGAATAAATTAAAATATAATAATGATAATGATAAATAATAATAAAAATAGATAATTAACAAGGGTTAATTGAATAGTAATAAATGATAAAAATAGAAGATGATAAAAAACAGAGGAAATAAAACGCATAAGACACAGAGAACAACTTACAACAAAAGCAAAGCACTGAGAAAAGACCAGTGTGAAGATCCCCTCGATACTGAAAGGTCGGCAGAAAGAAGACATATTAGATTAAGGAAGTTGGAATTGACAAGGAACGTGACAGAGAAAGAGGAACATTACATAACCATACACGACAATACTAGGAAAGACAATAGAGCGCAGAAGGAGAGAGACATACAAATACAACCAGTGACAGCAGTGCGCGTGAGGTGGGAGGTCGCTACGAGAGCGCAGCACAGACAGAAACAGAATAAAAGACAACATTAACACACACTTAGCGAAAGTACCGAAGAACAGGGGGACGGGGATGGGATAAGAGAATAAAGCCCACCACGTTTTGTATAGAGAAAGGAAAGAAGAAGAAAAAAAAGAACAGGATGTCGTAGAAACAAAGAACACCTGGTGGACATTAGCCAGTTACAGAGGGGATAAAGACAAAAGTCCAGCGGCCTGGTAAGCAATAAAAAAAAGTGAGACAGAGCACAAACCACTACTACAAAAACATCCACAAACAGCAAAAAAACAAAGGACTTATGACAATAGAAACAGGATTTCGAGGTTTAGGAAAGGAGAGACATCTAGAAAACAATCAGAAAAAAAAAACAATATACAAGAATATAAAAGACGAAAAAACCGGAAAGAGAAAATGAAAAACACAGAAGAAGACCAAAAAATAAACAGAGAAGAAGGGAGAAAGAGAAACTCTTACACATTAAGACAGAGAAAGAGACGCGAAAGGTGCAAAAGAAAGGGAGAAAGAGGACATACAGAAAGACAGAACCAACCCAAAGAGGAAAGGGAGAAAAAGAGATAGACAGAGAAGGTGGAGAAAGAGACAATTACCAGAACCAGACTAACCCAGGGATGCAGCAAGATAGGAGACACGCACACACCGAGAACGACATGAAAGACAGGAGTCAAAAGACATACAGACCTTGGGCGCAAGGAAGCATAAGAAGAGGGGGAGAAGAGGAACAGGAGAAGAGACAAATCACGGCCAAAACTGGCAACAGAACGATGTGGAGAAAGAGGACCACGAGAAAGACAAAAGGGGGGCAACAAGAAAGAGAATTTGGAGAAAAAGAAACACAGGAGACAAAGGGGCCAACATGAAAGGCAGGAGCAAAGAGGACAGACTAGAGAAGGCGAAGGAAAAGGACGGAAAGGGTAACAAAAGAAAGGGAAAAGAGACAATCAAAGAAAGACAGAGAAAGCACAACAGGATGCAATACAGATATAAGGGGGGAACGAAAGAGACAGAGAAAGACAACAGGGCAACAGAAAGGGAGGCAAGAGAGAGGCAGCGAAGAAGACAACAGGACAGCAAACAGAAAAGCACAGAAAAGAGACTCACAGAAAAGACAAAGGGGTAATAACAGAAAAGGGAGAAAGAGAGCTATTGATTTTTCTGGCCGACGACATCGTCTGTTGAAATTCACATCGCCTGTAATTTAATTCTAAGTAAAGTTAGCACTACAGGTTTATTCGCCGTCTCTAGCCCCTTTTTTGGAGCGACCCGCCCGAGCTACTGGGTTGCCTGAGATTATTATTAACCCGTAAGAAGCTATTTTGTAATTGCCGGGAGGATGGAAGAAAGCCAAATATATCAACAAAAAAGATAATGCCAAGACAATTCCTCATACCATTTTTTACTCAGTCAAAATCATCTCTCTCTCTCCTTTTCTTTCGCACTATTTGCCGTGTGGTGTGGACTTTCCGATCTCGAGCCTCGGATCTCTTTCTTTTCTAATCCTACAGTTGTATTATTTTTATGTGTGTGGCCTCGTCTGGTTTCCTACGGGGGTATCTCTCTTAATGGTGATTTTTTTTCGCATAAATCAATCACACTCGCTCTCCTTGCCGGCTCTTTCACATCTCAAAAGTCGTCCTCCCAACACCTAAATCAATCTTCTCTCCAAGCAGAGAGTAGCGCATTTTTAATCCCGACCGACACCAAATGCCAAAGCATAGCTACGAGACGAGCCAAGAGGAGCGAGAGAGAGAAGAAAGAGAGAGAAGGCGAGAGAGAGAGTAGAGATATTGGAAGAAGACCGCGCGGAGAGAGAGAGAGAGAGAAAGAAAGAGAGAACAGACAGGTTAACAGAAGAGAGAAGAAGTATCGGGGCAAGAGAGTTGAAGGTGAGAAAGAAGAACGTAGAGAGAAAGAAATAAAATAAATACTGATAACTCTCTCGATGGTTTCCCATATAACAGTTGTCGAAAACGATTGAGGTTTAAATCAATATATGAACATTCATCGACCTATAATAAGACCCTTGGGAAAGTTGCATCTCAGTCTAGGTAAAACTTCGAAAATAAAATCATTAATTAAAAAAGATACTAAGCTCAGATTATAAAAAGACCGCTTGATTAATGGACGCTGGCTTCGCCCAATTCGCCCTATTAATAATCTCTTATAAACCGCGTCGCTTTCTTCCCTTGTTTACATTATTTTATAGTATTTATTCAACACAATCTTTAGTTTATGTTCTTTCGTTTGCTCTTTATTAGTTTTCATATTTTTAGTCTAACTTATTTTCAACACTCTGTTATCCCCCACCTTTACATACTAATTTCTATGCATTTTTGCTTTCCGTATTCTTTTCCATCTCTGTCGTCCGTGACCCGCTCACTGAGAGAGAAAATACTGAGGCAGAATCCTGAACGAATGGTTCACGAGAGTCATTGGCAGCCTGCTCCCTTCTCCTCGTATATGTCTATCCTCAGTGTCAGGCGAGGTCCACGTGACAAAGAGGCCGCGCGGGAGCCCTTCGCGGGCAGAACGGAAAAATTAAAACAACAAAAATATAGAACGCGGGTTGGCATCTCATCACCGCGCTTTGCACTGGAGGCGGTGAGAATGTTGTTTGCTGTATTTATGATCGGTTCTCGTGCCCGTAGGGTTAAAAACCGTGCGACCTCGTTCCTCTCTTTCAAATATTTGCTCATTAGCCTCAGCCACTATATAGAGAGAGACACAAACAGCGGCGAATGTTGGACTTTTTTTATGTTGTTTGCGCATTGTATGTTGTTAGAAAATGAGGCTTAGCGACTGACCATCATGAAGGACCACAACAATGGAGCTTTGCGTCCGACATATGTCATTGGTTTAGAACACTTCACACGCGCAAGTCGCCATGAAGCTTCTCTGAGTTGACAAACAGCGTAACACACACCACACCACAAAGGAACACTACAACACACACACATCACACACCACACATATACACACTCTCTCTCTCTTCTCTGATTTGACACACACACACACACCATGTTTACACGTACTTCCACACACAACACACACATAATCGGGATCTTGAACAATGAACAAAAGGGTTTGATTGTCTTTAGCAACAGTCACAGCACACACATTAAAAGAGACCACAACACACACCACACACTACACACACACTCTCTTCTCTCTTCTCTGTTTAGACACACACTGATCACACAGCAGCACACCACACACAGGGTCATTTAGTAGCTTACGATTAAACATGCACACACACACACACACACACAACACTAATACAATAAGTATACCTTTTAGTGTGACACAGTTACAATCTGCAACACAGTACGCACGACAGATAACACTCACGCACAGCCCATAATAAAAAGAGGCTTTTTTTTCCTACTTATTGAATAATAACACTACTCAAATGTCACTCTCATCAAATCTCTCTCTCTCTCACTCTACACACACACACAACGATTCCTCCGTTTTTTACTTGCACGAGTCTTGAACGGTCTGCCACATACACACAAACACACACACCATTGCGTAATAATTACATATAACTATCCAAGGCATGGTCGTACATGGCATGAAAATATAACACAGCTATTATAGGAGATAATCTATATACATAAGTAAGAAAGAGCAGCTAAACATTTCACAATTTTCATTCCACTATATATATATATGCCATTTCGCAACGTCAGAAATAACCTAAACGCGCCGGAAGAAGCAGGAAAGTGCGTGAATTGCAGAACTGGCAATATTGAACAGTGAGAGTTATAAAGCTTATCATGAACTACAAAATGCAGGACTACCTTGCATTTTCCTCTATATACCTATTCTAATGCTATGAAAGAAGAAACTGTATTTAAACTAACGAACTGATCTTCGCACCCGATACAGACATCAAGAAAGGATGTAAAGAGCCACAAGAGTATATATAGACGGAACCACGCACACTAACTCCCCGCCACTCACGTTGGGATGGAATGATGGAATATTGACGAAAGAAAAGAGACAAGGGTGGAAAAAGAAGAAAAAAAAGAGAAATATGCTAAAGGAAAGAGGGAGAAAATGGAGACACAACTGCAAACACTTCGGGAAAAAAAAAACTAATGACGCTCATTTTTGATTCCGAAGTTGTACACTTCATAAGCAGTTGGTTCATGACATGCAAAATACATTAAACTTGGCCAATATATATTCAGCAGCGAAAAGTATCGGTCCTTTCCTGCATAAGTTTTCAGACTTTCCACATGTTCTGTCATAATTTGAGGTTTCGGCCAACTTTTCCTGCCTGTATTCATGATGCACAACATTATGAGCTCGACCACCTTGGCGAAGAGCACCTTCTTCCTGTTGTCTTTCCCTTGTTTGTCTGAGAACTTTGTCTCGAATTTTAGGACACACATACGCATATATGTGTGTATCGTGTATGCCTACTATATTTTATTCGTATATATATTATATATAATGTATATGTATATATATATATAGGTATATATATATATATATATATATAATATATATATATATATATCTATATATATATGTATATATGTATGTGTGTGTGTGTGTGTGTTGTGTGTTGTCATGTGTTTGTGTATGTACTATAATAATATATAAATAATACATCTGTACACACTTGTACACACACACACACACACACACACACACACACACACACACACACATATGTTAACAGGTAAACGATCATTTATTCATGAACATAATACATGTTTGAAGGATTTGTAAACAAGTAAACAATCGATCAGCAAACATTTTATCGATGTAATGGACATGATATATGTTTGGAAGATTTCTAAACAGGCGAAAAATTATTCATTCAAGGCACAGATACATGTTTAAGTGATTTCTAAACATGCAAACAATTATTCTCCTTGTTTTTCCATCTCTCTTTTTTGTGTGTACTCGACTGTTTATCTTTTAACGGAACTATTTGCATAAGTATATACCTATTACTCAAATTGTGGTTACATTGTACTAAAGTTGAAGTAAGCTGGTACTGAAAGTATTTTTACGTATTATTGGCCAAATTCTAAATTCTAGATGGTTTATTAGTTAGATATTAGTTTATAACAGAGCCATTTCCGAAAACAAATCATTACATCTTGCAATTTGTAAACGAAAAACAAGTAGCTTATTGGAAGATATGACAAGTCATAACATGTTTTTTGTTAAGTTGAAAATAGGTTGTTTCCAGGAGAGTGTAGTATCATAGATTATAACAATTTCCTTTTAACTGACAAAAAACATGCCAGTTTATTGGAAAACATCATATTAAAAGTATACGATACACACGACGAGATGGAAGCAATAGTCCCTGACACAATAATAATCCCTGGAAGCAAAGCGTAAACTGAGAACGAAAACAAATATAAAAAAAAACCTTGCAAGTAAAAGGAGACAATCTGTCTGATCTCAGCTTTAGTACCACTCCACCCAAAGCACAGTTCGGTCGTTCAACAGCCATTACAAAAGGAACAACTGTTAGCAGGCAAGTATTAATACAGCTTTGCAAACAACAATCTGGCGTCCTCCAGTTCCCCCCTCCACATACACACTGAAGCTACAAAAGAACCATGAATAAGTCACATGGTTCTCCCTTCACGGTGTAAACACTCGACCTCGATTTCAGAGTGGGTTAATCTTAATGCAAACCTGCGTCTCCAATGCCGGATATTCTCAAGTCAATCTGAGTTCCAGGAGCAGCAAACAAAGTGTAAATCTCGGGTGTTTGTCGCACCGTGGACGGCGAGGGGGCTGTGGAATATGAAACAGGAAGAAGGGAAGAGGAATTGAGAGGGAACGGAGAAAGACAGGAGGGGTTAAATAGTTTGTAATTGTATCTGTGGATATATATCACTGAAACTTTTTGTCTATGTACTCAGCAAGTGAGAGAGAGAGAGTGAGTGAGTGAGTGAGTGAGTGAGTGTGTGTGAGTGAGTGAGTGTGTGTGTGTGTGTGTGTGTGTGTGTGTGTGTGTGTGTGTGTGTGTGTGTGTGTGTGTGTGTGTGCGCGTGCGTGTTTGTTGTGAAAGAGAGGGAGAGAGAGAGAGGCAGAACATTAAAGTTTTTATACATACATTTAAGAACAAAAGCCTATTGCCACGATTGTTATTTCTATCGGCTAACATAATTCTGACTTCATTAGCAAATCTTAAAAAAATAGTTACTCTGTGGCAAGTAACAGGGATTTGAGGTCTTACGACTCAGCAAAAACACGGATATTAATAAAAAGAAACATCCCTTGCACGTTAGAGAATCGTTAAAAGCTTTCCAGTATCAAAGGCCTGTGTCTTTTAGATTTTACGGGAAACAATGGAGGGTTTTTGGGTCGGCAGAAAGGAAAAACTGTGATTTATATATGAGAAGAAAAAAAAAAACAAAGAAAAACAAATTCACGATTAGCACGCTGTTCATTTTTTTCTTCCAAAATATATAAAGCCGTTTTGTGAGTACTTGTTTCGCAACTATTATCATGACGAATAATGTAAAAGCACTGTGAATAGAATTTGTTAGGCGAGTTTAAGGATTTAAGATCTTGGTGAAACTCTTTTGTTGACTAACCTCACGCTGAGAGATCGTGGAGAAGAATGGTTGCAAAAGTCCCAAATATTATTTTTTTCAGAGATTGCAACCAATCTTTAAATAAAGCATTGAAAATATTAATAAAGCGAGTACTTAGAATGTGGTATAATTACTGGAGTTATTGAGTCATCCACCTGGAATTTTCTCCTTAATTTTAAACATCTTTGAGAGACAGGAAAGTCTTTTGTTGTAATTATCATGTTGGTCACTGACACTGTATCCACTCTATTGCATTTTAATAGTGTATCTAATCTATTATGTAGAGTGCATCTTACCCCTCGAATGTGTTTTCTATCGAGTGAAATATCGCATAGCAGAATAAGAAACTAGAATTGGTGTATATAAAAAAAAGAACTCTTGCATAATACTTAAATATGCAAATTAGAATGATTATTTGGAGACTAGCCACGTGTATTCCAGCAAAACTTGGTATAAAAAACGTTTATTCATAGACAGAGGTTCTACAATTTTCTTCAGCTCTTTGGTGGATAGAATAAAGATGCGATTAGTGTACCCATACAAAGGCAGACACGTAGACCCAGAGACCAACACACATACTGACACACACACACACACACAGGGCGCACGTGTGTGTGAAAAAATAGAGAATAGATAAAGATAGATAAAGAGAGAGAGAGAGAGAGAGAGAGAGAGAGAGAGAGAGAGAGAGAGAGAGAGAGAGAGAGAGAGAGAGAGAGACAGACAGACAGACAGACAGACAGATAGACAGACAGAGACAGAGAAAAAGAGAAATAGAGAGAAATAGAAAAATATATATATATATAATATTATATAATATATATATATATATATAATATATATAGAGAGAGAGAGAGAGAGAGAGAGAGAGAGAGAGAGAGAGAGAGAAATAGATAGAGAAAGAGAGAGAGAAAGAGAAAGAGAGAGAGATTGAAGATACCATACAAAATTAACTAATAAATATGCATATAGATGAATAAATAATAGCTTGGCAACAGATGAACAAATCGAATAAAATGATAAAGACAACAATAAGTGACAGAGAATATCACAATTTTCCATTCCAGTCAGTAATTATAGCGTTTAAATAGAACTCGCTAATATTCGCCGAAATAGCATTCGGAGCGACAACTAAACAATAGCCGAATCTTAATTGAAATGAAAAGGCAGAGAAAGCAGGACGGTTAGAAATTAATTGTTTTGCAAATTGCTACATCTCGCACTCGTCAGTCCCACGTCAGATCATGAACAATGGATAATATTTCTCTTACACTCGTTGCGAAAGGGATAGCGCTGAACAATGCGTATCCGGTAATTCTATACGTTGTCATTTCTTGGCGCTGTTGTAGCGAGTGGGAAGTGATGGTACGTCGGTGAGATGAGTAAAAGGGATTTGTAGAGGAATACGGAATCATATAACAAATTTGGGAATGTATGTATTTGTTTATTTTATTTATTTTTTTTTTTTTGTTTTTCTCGGTATATTTACTTATTTATTTATTTTGTTTATCGGTATCTGAGGATGATAAGGGCTTCTATAATTCTATGGTAATGATAGAGATAATTTTGTCAGTGTTATTCTGATGGTAGGGTCGCTTATCTAGATTATTCGTATTTCTAGCCTTCTTTTTTTTCATTTTTCTTTGTTTTGTTTAGTCTGGATATAACATTATTTATCTGTTTTTTGTTTGTTTACCTGTCTATTCTTTCTTGCTACTGTACCCATACCCATTTGATAGCAATATTAACAACAACAAAATCAATGTAAACGCTAATAAGAACAACATAATACACCCATACAAGAATAATACAACAAAAATAAACAATACAACAAATAGAACAAATCTTGTGACCGCGATAACACGTCTCCCATTACGTAGGATTTAAAGCTGTTTAGATATTCAAATAGTCAGTGATATTAAAATGATCGATGTTGCGCGCTGTTTGAAGATAGTGACAAGTCCTTTGATGAATGTGGTATAGAAGGCGTGTAAGCAAGCGTGCAATAAATCTATTTCAGTGTAGTGAGAAATAACGGGCAATGTTGCCTATTGCAAAGCCTATAAATGTGATTTATAACTGTTTCCGTTGCATTCTGCAGCGCGTGGATGGCATCATTTGCGTGTGTGATTCTGTTTGATTTTTTTTTTTTTTTTTTTTTGGGGGGGGGGTAGGTGTGCGTGTGTTTTGTGTTTGTTTTGGTTTGTGTGCGCGTTTGTGTGTATGTTGGTTTCTTTTTTATATTTGTGTTTGTTTTGTTTTCGTTTGTTAGGTTGTTTGTGTCTGTTTTTTGTGTGCGTTTGTGTATGTATATTGAGTTTGTTTAGGTTTCTGTGTTTTGTTTTTTGTGTATGTTTGTGTCTGTATGTGCGTTATCTGTATGTAAGCTGTATGTCTTTTTGGGGTTCTGTGTCTGTTTTGTTTTCTGTGTGCGTTAGTGTCTGTTTGAATGTATGTGTACTTTCGTGTCTGTTTTGCTATCTCTCTATTAAGGTATCTGTGTACGACAGTGTTTGCATCAGTTTTGGTCTCTGTGTACGTTTGAGTATCTATGTACGCACGCAGCATATCTACTTGAGTTTCTCTGTACCATTTGTGGCTATGTACGTTTATGATTGTCTGAATTACTGTGACCGTTTATGTCTGTTTATGTTGGTTGTCTGTCAACGTTTGTGTCTTTTAGAAATTCTGTGTTTTTCGTTTGTTTCTGTGTTTATGTTTGTTTGTCTTTTAGAAATTCTGTGCTTTTTCGTTTGTTTCTGTGTCTGTGCATTTGTGTCTTTTAGAAATTCTGTGCTTTTTCGTTTTGTGCGTTTCTTTGTGCGTTTTGTGTCTTTTAGAAATTCTGTGCTCTTTCGTTTGTTTCTATCTATGTACGTTTGTCGTTTAGAAATTCTGTGCTTTTTCGTTTGTTTCTGTTTCTGTGGGCATTTGTCCTTTTAGAAATTCTGTGCTTTTTCGTTGTTTTTCTGTTTCTGTGTTTGTCCTTTTAGAAATTCTGTGCTTTTTCGTTTGTGCGTTTCTTTGTGTGCGTTTGTGTCTTTTAGAAATTCTGTGCTTTTTCGTTTGTTTCTGTTTCTTTGTGTGCGTTTGTGTCTTTTAGAAATTCTGTGCTTTTTCGTTTGTGCGTTTGCGCTTTGTGTCTATTTGTGCTTTTATTTGTTTGTGCGTTTGTCTTTAAGAAATTCTGCTGCTTATTCGTTTATGCATGAGGTTCTTTTGATTCTGTTTTTCGTAAATGAGAGTTTGATATTCGAGTTTGAGTCCCAATATTTGTTTTGCCTTATTTTTATGCGCGTGCGTTTGACTGAAATTAATGTCTTTGTTTGCTTTTCTACGTACTTTTATATCTCCCAGTATGTGCCTAGGCCTAAGCACGGATGCGAATATATGTAGGCCTATGCACAGAAATGAATATATGGAGGAGTATGCGCAGAAGGGAATATATGTAGGTCTATGCACAGAAGCGAATATATGTAGACCTATATCCACAAGGGAATATATGTAGGTCTATGCGCAGAAACGAATATATGTAGGCCTATGCACAGAAGCTAATATATGTAAACTTATGCATAGAAATGAAAATACGTAGGCCTATGCACGGAAGCGAATATATGTAGGATTAAGTACGGAAGCGATATATGTAAACTTATGCATAGAAATGAAAATACGTAGGCCTATGCACGGAAGCGAATATATGTAGGCCTATGCACAGAAGCGAATATATGAAACTCTATTACAGAACAAAATATATGTAGGAATAAGTACAGAAGCGAATATATTGTAGGTCTATGCACAGAAGCTAATATATGTAAGGCTCAAGTACAGAAGCGTATATATGTAAACCTATGCATAGAAACGATATACGTAGCCTATGCACAGAAGCGAATATATGTAGAACCTATGCACATAAGCAAAATATATGAAGCCCTATTACAGAGACGAATATATTATGTACAGAAGCGAATATATGTAGGTCTATGCACAGAAGCTAATATATGTAACTTAAGTACAGAAAGCGGAATATATGTAAACTATGCATAGAAACGAATATATGTAGGCCTATGCAAAAGCGAATATATGAAGCCCTATTACAAAACGAAACATATAGGAATATGCACAGAAGCGAATATATGTAGGCCTATGCACAGAAGCAAATATATGGATTTATATAAACAGAGGCAAATATGTATCCATGTAAACAATACTTTCACCTTCATCCACATTTACCTGCAACTTGTTTAGCACAGGCAGCTCGTAAACAGCCCTATTAAACAGAGCAACGGCAACCTTGCGAGCAGAGAGTGCATAGACCGTCCAAGGAAATGTTTACAGCCACCTAGTTTATTGATGTCATAAACTTGTAATGTCCAGCGGGGGCAATGATAGATGATTTAATTAGCGTACATCAGAGCGGGGCGTCAGTGCACGTGAACAAGGGTTGAGTCCATTCAAGTGGAGTTGATTCTTGGGTGGCAGCGGACCGTGACGAATGGCAAGCTGGTTTGATTCGCGTTCGGCTGCTGCTCTTGTCTCTTGGGCTTTTGGGTTTATTGCTTTTTTTTTTACATCTTTCGATTTGTTAGCCTATTGGCCTGTTGGTTTTTGGTTCGGTCTGTCTGGTTGTTTTGTTTGTTTTGTTTGTTTGTCCATGCTGTCTGTCTGTCTGTCTCTGTCTCACTCTCTCTTTCTCTTCTCTCTCTCTCTCTCTCTCTCTCTCTTCTCTTCTCTCTCTTCTCTCTCCTCTCTCTCTCCTCTCTCTCCTCTCTCTCTCTCTCTCGCTTTAGCTCTCTTTTCCCGTTCACTCACTTTCTCTCTGTCACTGTGTATCTCTCCTTCTCCTTCTTCACCTATACCAGAACAAGATAACTTCCAGTATTTATGTATGTATTTATGCATACATGTATGCATGTTTATATGTATTTATGTATGTGGTTATATATGTATGTACAAATACCAAGAGAGGAAGAGCAAAAGAGAAAGACACAGAGAGAGACAGAAGACACACGCCCGAGGCAGAAAGAGGAAGAGCGAGGAAAGAGAGAGTCAAGAGAGAATCAAGAGAGAGCCAAGAAAGAGTCCAGAAAGAGTAAAAAAAGAGTAAAAAAAAGAGTCAATAGAGAGAGTCAGAGAGTAAAAGTTAAGAGAGAGTCTAGAGAGTGCAAGAGAGAGTCAAAAAAGAGTCAAAAAGAGTCCAAAGAGAGTCAAAAGAGTCAAGAGAGTGTCCAGAGAGAGAGTCAAAAAAGAGTCAAGAAGAAGTCAACAAAGAGTCCAAAAAGAGGAAGAGAGGGACTTACGCACAGCGCGAGTCCGGGGCGATTGCGATTGGTTTGCACAACCAATCACAGCTTGCAGGCGTGTTTAGCCTTCCAAATCTGCAGAAGCAACATCTTGAACAACCAAAGTAGGATGAAACTTCCGCCGGTGAATATTTCATCTGAAGAAGAAGAAAAAATAAAGAAAATGAAAAAGAAAAATAGCCAAGAGGAAGTGGAGAAATCCGATACACGAAGCATGATATCAGAAGGATTTGTTGATAAAAGGATGAGCAGAAATAAAAAGAAGAAAATGGATAAATAAGAAAGAAATGGTATGAGTTGGAAAATCCCAAAGTTAAAAAAAAAGTTTGAGGAAATTGAATCAAAGATGTGTTCTAAAGCGTTGAACGAAAAGGAAAAATAAAATGATAATAAAAGCGAAATGGTAAGAATAAAACACGCTAAATCAATAAATAAAGGAGAATGAAATTTAAAAAAGAAAAAGTGACACAAAACAGAAAAAAGTAAAAAATCAAGACAAAAAACGACTGAAAAAACAAGAATAAAGAAAAAAAAACAAGACAAAAACAAAGAAAAACAAGAATGTTAAAAAGAAAAAGACGAATTACCGAAAGGGACATAAAGGAGACAGAAAAACCGAAAAGCGGGAGGAAGGGGAAGCAAAATGGACACAGATTGTGCGATAACAGAGGGGAAAATGAGAGGCATTAGAGGGTCGAGGAAACAAGGAACTCCGGCGAGAGATAAGTCAGTGTAGGTTATGAGAGAGAGAGAGAGGGAGGGGGAGGGAGGGAATGAAAGAGAGAGAGAGGAGAGAGAGAGAGAGGAGAGAGAGAGAAGGAGAGAGAGAGAGAGAGAGAGAGAGAGAGAGAGAGAGAGAGAGAGGAGAGAGAGAGAGAGAGAGAGAGAGAGAGAGAGAGAGAGAGAGAGAGAGAGAGAGAGAGAGAGAGAGAGAGAGAGAGAGAGAGGGGAGGAGAGGAGAGAGAAGAGAGAGAGAGGAGAGAGAGAGAGAGAGAGAGAAGAGGGGAGGGAGAGGGAGAGGAGGGAGGGAGAGAGAGAGAGAGAGAGAGAGAGAGAAGAGAGGAGAGAGAGAGAGAGGAGAGAGAGAGGAGAGAGGAGAGAGAGAGAGAGAAGAAAGAGAAAGAGAAGAGAGAAGGGAGGGAAGGAGGGAGAGAGAGAGAGAGAGAGAGAGAGAGAGAGAGAGAGAGAGAGAGAGAGAGAGAGAGAGAGAGTGAGAGAGAGATTAGAATCATCTTTAAGGGAACATTACTTCCTACAGGATCTCATCAACCGAAGCCGTAAATCTATATAAGAGAGATAACACTTGTCGAATCTCCTTCATGATTTGTTTTCAGTTTTTTGTCCTTTTTCTCTCCATTTTGCTCTCTGTGTTTTCTGGCTGTGTGTCTATTTCCTCTGAATTTTGTGTCGAGATCATTTGTCTGCCCTTTTCCTCTTCTTTTTTTCTTTCTCTCTCTCTTTCTCTCTCTCTCTCTCTCTCTCTTCTCTCTCTTCTCTCTCTCTCTCCTCTTCTCTCTCTCTCTCTTATCTCCTCTTTCTCTCTCTCTCTCTCTCTTCTTCCTCTCTCTCTCTCTCTCTTCTCTCTTCTCCCTCCTCCTCTCCCCCCTCCCTCAGCCTCTCTCCTCAGCCCCTCTTCATCTCTCTATCTCTCTCCCTCTTCCTTTCTCTTCCACCATTTTCCTTTCTCTCTCCGCCTCTCTTTGCTTCCTAACTCGACTTCTCCTTATCTCTCTCCACATCATGTTTTTGTCTCTAATCTTAATTTTGCAGAAAATTGAGCAATCCATCAAGCTTTTCTACATTTTCTTTTTGTTTTTTATTTTATTTTTTTGTTCTTTTTTATTTTTATTTTGTTTTATTATCACGTCGGTTTCACAGATGGGTAAATATACTTTGTGTGCAACTTTTAGTGTACGTGGAAACATACATACACGCATGAACACACGCACAATAATGGTTAAAAGTAATGATGATGAACGTTATGATGATGATGATGAATGATGATGATGAGGGTGATGATGATAATGATGATGATGATGATGATTATGATGATAATAATAATGATGATGTTATATGAAACACATATACATATCATGCGATGCACATGTACACACGAAAAACACAACACACACAAACAGACACACCCACCACAAGCAACACTCACTCACATAAAAAGAACGACACGCAATCGCACACAACGCTAACACGAACATACATGGATGAATACCGTACAAGCAACTACACACAGAGCTTGACATAAGAGGTGGAAAAGTAAATCAAAACGAATTCTGCAACAAAGAAGTCTGTTTATCTTCAGGAATAACCCCCCCCCAAAAAAAAAAAAAAAAAAAAAGCTGGAATATGTAAACATACCGGAGTCTTCATGTTATTAAAGAATTTCCAGGATCTCACAATATGAAACAGTTTGGTATGTTCCTAAAAACAACCCCCAACCCCCACCCCACCCCCCCCAAAAAAAAAAAAAAACTTATAATGTAACAAGATATCTATCTCTCTATATTTTTTTTTCATCTAGATAACACTTTTATCATGTTCAAGAATAATATTATCTGAACATTGAATGGAAATGGTTAGTTAAATTGAAGTGAATTTGTATTTAATTATGTGAGAACAAAAATTAAATAGTTATAGTTTGAGTAGAATATTCTCTGTAGAACGCGATAGATGGACAGAGATAGAGATAGATGGATAGATAGATAGATAGATAGATAATTAGATAAATAGGGAGATAGATAGATAGATAAATAGAGAGATAGAGAGAGAATAGAGGGAGATAGAGAGAGGGAGAGAGAGAGAAGAAAGGAAAGAAGAAGAAAAGGAGAGAAAAGAGGGAAATAAGTTGATTCGAAAAGTCTTAACGCAAAAGCAATAAAGAAATGTGTAAATTAATGGATAGATAAATAAATAAATCAACAGACAGGCAGAAAAAGAAAGAAACAATGAAAGAAAGAAGAAGAAGAAAAGGAAGAAGAAGAAGAAGAAAAGGAAGTAGAAGAAGAAGAGGAGAAGAACAGAAGAAGAGAAGAAAGAAGGAGGAAGAAGAAGAAGAGAAGAAGAGAAGAAGAAGAGAAAGAAGAAGAAGAAGAAGAAGAAGAAGAAGAAGAGGAGGAGGAGGAGGAGGAGGAGAGGAGGAGGAGGAGGAGGAGGAGGAGGAAAGAAGAAGAAGGAGAAGGAAAAGGAAGAAGAACAGAAGAAAAAAGAAGACGAAAGAGGAGGTAGGAGCAGGAGGAGGAGGAGGAAAGAAGAAGAAGAAGAGAAGAAAAAGAAGGAGGAGGAGAGGAGGAGGAGAAGAAGAAGAAGAAGAAAGAAAGAAGAAGAAGAAGAAGAAAGAAGAAGAAGGAGGAGGAGGAGGAGGAGGAGGAGGAAGGAGGAGGAGAAGAGAAGAAGGAGAAGGAAAGGAAAGAAGACAAGAGATGAAAAGAAGACGAAAGAGGAGGAGGAGCAGGAGGAGGAGGAGGGGAGGAGGAGGAGGAGGAAAGAAGAGGAAGAGAAAGAAGAAGAAAGAAGGAGG
>NW_020872834.1:40000-55515 GCF_003789085.1 Penaeus vannamei | reverse complement strand
AAAGACAGGTGATAGATAAACAACGGAAATATAAATAGAGAGAGACAGAGAGAGGGGCGAATGATATAAATAGACATAGGTACAGGTAAAAAGACAAATAAAACACATGGAAAGAGAGAGAGAAAGGAAAACGATTTATGCATTTCATTGACATTGGATCAATTGCAATCTGTGTGACCGTTGTGTTCGAGTGGCAAGATTCACGTTGTTTGCAACTTGCCATTGCCCTCGGCGTCGGCTTTGGTTCCTGGCCATTTTTTCAAGGAAAGGATTGCACGGAACCGGACTAATGTTTGTGTTACATGCAAAGGACGAATGAATTAGAAAAAAGGGAAAACACCGCGTCGGCGGTGGTAGAGTTGGCTTCATCGGCGGAGTCAGGCTTCGAGGACTCATAATGAAGGGAGAAGGCCAGCGAGCAGAGACAAAAGATATTCTCAACCGCGGTCGGAAGTTCAGAAAAAGAAGGAAAAGAAGAAAAAAAGATTATCGTACAGCAGGGTTGCTCGGTGGAGGTTCACCTGGGGACTTGCCCGGGTGTCGAAGGTGCCTGATGCACGACGATCAGCGCGAGAAATCCTCCTCCTGCAGAATGGTGTTAAAAAACTCTAATCCTTTGCAGTTTTTGGAATGAGATTTCCGCTGCCGCCTCCGCCGAGCGCCCTGGTCGGCCTCGGGAGCCGCGTTGGCGAGGGATCCGTAGGCCTAAGCCTGATGCGCAGCCCGTAGGATCAGCGGGAAGGACTGGCACTGGCACACGGGAGCCGCGGCCGGAGTCAGTGTGGCCTGCGACGCTGCCCGAGTCGTATGTGAGGTGTGGTCCTGTAGGTCACCCTTCGCGACAGCCCCATTGGTCTCACCCTTACGTGGAACGCTGAGTGGCACTCACGCCCGCCGAGGGTGAGCTGCTCCAAGTGCCCAGTGCTTGTCCTCGCCGCCCCGAGCGAGTCGCGAGGCGCGGGAAGTGAGAGTGACCGCGGAGTGCCAGCCTTTACTCTTTAAATTTTTTTGGTGATTAAGAGCGAGTAAGCCGCTAACAGAAAGAGAGAGAGAGATAGAGAGAGAGATAATCCCTCTGGAGCCCCGAGCATCGCCTCGGTCGCTGTAGCTAAGGCCGAGGAACCGTTCCCGCGGGTGAGCCACTCGAAGGGAGGCGAGAAGTGTCGCCCTCGGGGTCCCGTGGCCTCCCCAAGTGGCACCCAATCTCACCTGGGGAGCGGTGCCGCCCTCAGCTCGCCCTGCTCATCTGACCTGCTTCGTAGCTCCTCCGCCAGATTCGCTCGGAGGGCAAACAAGGTCAAGACGAGAGAGATTTCTTTGTATTTTTCCCCTCCGGATCGCCAGCACAGACCAACACAGACGTCATCTGCAGTGGCTGTCGCTTTCCCTCCCCTTTCGATGTGTCATTTCGATCTCACAATAAACGTCTCGTGTTGAACCCTTTCTAAAGTAGTCCACCGATCAATGACTAATTCACACCGACACGATTTTTAAACTAAAACTTTATATTACAGCTTGTTTATACCAGAGGACGACCTGCCTTTTACGCTAAACTACAGCCAGACACGAACAACAATTTTGCCCCAAAAATCGAAATATAAATAGTCTCCCAAAGTGACGTCACCGCGAGAGCCACAGGGCTGGCTCGTGTTATCGCCCAGCAGGTCTGGCTCTCCTGCAGGGAGCTTGCGTAAAGAATAAGACCTTTTTTATTTTTATACCCTTGCCATAGAGCCCAAAAGAAGGTATCTCAAGGTAGTTCCCTCATAGTTACCGAGTCATAAATGTAAAAAAAATAAAAGTAATAATAATAATAATAATAAAACAAAAATAAGGATCGTTCTTCAACACCAAAGCGTTATCTCTATATATATTTGTATAAAAAAACAACAGCCAAGGTTCTCGGTTTTAGCTTTACTCAAGGAGTTTCCTCGTCGTCTTCGTCTCGTCTTGACCCACTGAAGTAGCAGCAGAGAGCAGTTGTAAGCAGACTTCGAGGCCTAGGTCGCCAGCGGCAAGCAGTAGCAGTCATGGGTAAGTAAAAACGGCCTCCCTTTCATGTATGATAACATGTTTGAAACCCTGTAAATTTAACCTGTTAAACGCATAAAATTTTTAGATTATCTAGATGTTGTTCCATGGATTCTTTTGTGCATGAGTCATCTGGTACCTGAGTGTAGCCTATTTGTTGTAAGTCGAAGCAGGTTCATTAGAAATTATGATTCCCTTGAATATACTGAGGAGATACAGTGAAGGCTGTTCAAACAGGTTCTCATTTTTTCATGAGGATGCCACTGATGAGGAATCATATCATTGTGAGATAAAGGCATGAACCTCCCCGTGTCTACGCTCCTCCTGGCCTTTCATGAGGGAGTACCTGTGAGTTCATGAGGTTTTTGTCGTGTGGAGAACTTACTCCCTAGCCAATGCCAATGAGTTGAATTATGGTTAAATGATCTAATTTAAATGGTCTTTTAAATTGGTATGAGCCTATAATAATCCCTCAAGGACTGCGAAGAAGTGTACACCAGTGTCACGCGTAGTCCTGAGTCATTTATCGATGATATCCTACCAGACATGTGACCGAGTTCAAGCCGTCCGAGGACAACAGAACGCTTATATCAGAAGTATAGTTGCAAACCTGTCTATCTCTCGTCAACTTGGTATCAATATATGAGTCTAGAGACCAATTTCCATAAGTAAAGATTCTAGTGGCAACAACCATTTGAACATATTGAGCACCCGCGCTCTTACCAACAGACCTCCCATAAACTCAAAAACAGAGCAATGCACATATGAGAGAAAATGTCTAGAATGAGATTGCCGTCCATAACCTTGTCAAAGTACTGCTTGCAACAATTTCACTACCTAGTCTTCCTACAGGAGGTATACTCCGTAGCTAACAATTTCTGAGGGGAAATAGTTGCCCAATGTCTGGATGTACGTTAAGTTATGTAAAGTGCCCTGCCATCCACCCTCTGAGTCTCTCGTTATGAGTCCTAACATATTGCCTCAAGCACGGCGTGAGTTGTGCTACCAAAGTTTGCGTCACGGGTAAGGTGTAGTATGCCCCCGGCCTCTGGATCACTGCGAAGAACCTGGTGTACCATATTCGTGTCCTTGTTTCTCTGCTATGGGAATGTCCCTACCTTCTTCGCATCCAGACGTCTCGTCCGGGATTTAATTATGCTCGCTAAGTGTTCCGTAACTTAGGCATACCGATTTCCCTTGACACGACCTCACTCTCGTAGAGAACCTGAGCGTTTCTAACCCCTCGGGGCTTTCCTCGTCAGTAGGTGATAATATAGTACCAGGTAAATCAAAATATGACCCTGATCCTTCAACGAGAAGAGATTACCCCGCGCAGAGTAAAGTACGCGGATATGCACAGTATGAGACTGTCGTGCATTACTGATTTTTCATAGTATACTTTCGCATTCCTCGCCCGCATCATGCCACCGCCGAAATGTTTTTGTTCCCTCTATCCCACCTCCTAACGGACTGAGCATCACCAATCTCACTCACTCGCATTTCCTAGTGCATCTATGTGTGCCAGTATCATTGGTCCAATACAACATCCGAGTTCATTCCGATTATCGCGAGTATTGTCTTATTTGACATGTGTCAGTACCTATTATGGATCTTTACTGTGATTGCTTCCAATTATTTATTGCATTATTTGTGGAGATAGCGGAATAAGAGCACGTAGTGCGAAATACCATCCATCCATAAATACATGCAGGTGCGCGCGAAAGTCATCTAGGTAAAACAATATAATGTACGTAGTGTTTGTCTACCAGTTTATAAATTCTATCATATATAGTTACGAGATAATATGAGTACATGATATGCAATTCAACATAATCATATCAGTGACCGATTCACACAGTATATACTTGCACGCATAACATAAAAACATACACACTCACACACCGAGAGACAACGACAACTACACACATCCCAACCTCCACATACCACACACAACACACACCAACTAACTAACTCATCACAACATACACACCACTCATATATACATTACATATATACTTGTTCCGCATACAACATAACTATCCACATGCATAATCAATGTTATATTCATAAATATTTAATATATAATATATATATTAATATATAATATATATGATATATATTAATATATTATATATTATATATAATATATATGATTTATATTAATATACTAATATATATATTATATATATATATTACATATACATATATATATATATAAATTAATATTAATATTAAAATAAATATTATATAAAATATATATAATTATATATATATATTATATATATACTATATATATATAGATATTATATATATATATATATATATATATATATATATATATATGTATATATATATTATAATTTATATAGTTATATATATATATATATTAATATATATATATAATCACAATACTACACCTACCATACACATCACTACACTAACACTCACCACACACACATATCACAATAACACCACCACTACCACCTAATCACACATAACTCACAACACCATCAACACATCACTCAACACAACCACAACCACCACAACACACACACACACACACCACATACTACACACATCTAACTACATCTACAACACATACACACATACACATATTATTATATTAATATATATATAATATATAAATATTATATATATATATGTTATATATATATATCTAAGTATAGTGTGATGATTAAATTATATTATAATCAATATTTATTATAGATTATGATATATATAATTATTATTAGTTATAATATTAAGGAGTGCGTAGCATATATATTATATATTAATATAAAGTTAAATCTACATCTTATAAATCTTCTCTATTAGTACATATATTTAAGTATATTAATGTGTATATAATATATATATATATATATAATAATATAATAATATATAATAAATAGTACCCATATATTAATATTAATAAATTAGTATATAAATAATATGTATTAATATATATATACAATATATATATATAATTATATATATTATATATCACTACTACTACATCATACACAGTACAACACAACACACACCACACACCACACACTACACATACACACATATCATCTACAATATATATTCTATATTATATACTATATATATAGTATATATTACATATATATATTATAATAAAATATATAACATATATATATATATATGTATGTAGTATGTATGTATACATACATTAACATACATACATTACATACATTACATACATATATATATCATATAACATATCCATTTAATCAATATACTATTATATATATATATACATATATATATATAACTAAATATTATATATATATATATATTAATATATATATATATAATAATATAGTAGATTTATTAATATATAAATAATAATATATATATATATATATATTATGACTATTATATATATTATATGTTATATATAAACATCATCACAGCACACTACAACACACACATACCTGATCACTATCACAACACACTAACACAATCACACATACACACTAAGTACATACTATCATTATCAGCACACACACACACACACACATCAATAATATAAATTATATTAATATATTATATATTATATATATAATATATATATTATATATTAAATATTTATATATATAATAATACATATTAATAATTATATATATATATATTATATATATTATATATATTAATTAAATTAATATAATATATATATATATAATATATATTATTAATTATAAATTTATTATATACATATATTATGTATATCTATATTATACTAATGGTACACATTATATCAGACATACATATTATAGTACTACGCGATTCAATGTAATCATGTTTATTATTACCTTATATCTATTTATTAATATCTACTATATATTTATAATATCCATTAAATCTATGCTATATA
The DNA here is from genome assembly GCF_003789085.1 of Penaeus vannamei. NCBI lineage: Eukaryota > Metazoa > Arthropoda > Malacostraca > Decapoda > Penaeidae > Penaeus > Penaeus vannamei. The sequence continues at coordinate 49,583 of NW_020872834.1, read as the reverse complement.
ATGACTTCAACTAACTCAGGCATACCGCAACGCCCACATGATATTGATAATAATTAACTTTACAAAGCAGGAGTCAGATGCATTACTACTCAATCTGTGACACACACTCTACGCACCACACAACAACAACACATGACTATCGAGATCACAGACACACCAAAACAGCGAGCGATATACACACACTACTCGAGCACAACCACACAAATCACCAACACACTCGAACACAGCAATCAATATAGGAGTGAATTGAGTGTGAATAGTGATATTTTAAGCCATGAGTATATAGTACTGGATTTGGATTATATGGTGATGGTGATTATATATCGTTAATAAGTATATACGGTACTAATGGGTGAGATTAACTATATATTTTATTATATAGGTGGTAGTAGTGTTATTATTGGATATTATTTTACATCTCCTCATCATTTCATTATCATCACGTACACAAAAATACGATAATCTACGAATCGACAACATCAATCTACTACACATCAGCACTAAATCACAAATGATAACACAACCACAAAGACTCGACTAACAATGCAAGAGCAACAATAACCACTCAAATACGACATAATAATGATTATGATAATTAGAATATAAATAATATATATGTAAGAATTAACTAATATATATAATATTAATTATGATGATAATTTATTATAATAATAATTTATGTATATGTAGCATTGATTTTATTATATAGTAACATAAATGATGATTGAATCGATAATGCATATAATATGATATATATGTTAAGTGAGCTGAACAGCGCTAAACTAAGTACATTCTAAATGCATACCATACATACATACGCTATAATCGATAACATACAGATTAACATAATGAATCATTAACGATATGAAATACATAATCAATAATAATACATCAGAGATAATACTAAATAAATGTCAACAATCAGATACAATAATTTGAACATACCAATATATCTCAGCATAAAAAGTATGATATATTTGAATCCATTTATATATATATACTATTAGTAATAGTTAAATTAGATTTAGATATATATGTGAATACAAGATAATATATCAATTAATATATGTATTAGATAAATAGTAGAATAACCATCAAACCATCAACATCAAATCTCAGCAACACACTCAACACTCTAGCCCAATACACACATCACACTAACACACACAACATGAACACCCTATCGACCAACCACAACACACCACATACCAAACCACGAGCAACTTCACAATAGATAATGATAGTAGATGTATTACCAATAATATTATATATGACATTTTCTATGATGATATATTGTAATATCAATGATAACTAAGTAATGGTGATGATATATAGGTTAATTATGATAAATAAAATACAGATGTAATAATTCAAAGATTAGATATAGTGAATAATAATAATATGCCAATTACTAATATAAAAAACAATCTATATATCTAACATTGAATTTATATATATATATATATATATATAAATATATAATTAAAATTTTAGATGTTATATATAATAACTAATAGAATATATATATATACCAAATGTAAATATATTCCATTTATATATGTAACTAGAATCAAATTCATATGTGTTTATACCATTATGGTATATGTACCATCCACACTACTCTACAAACCTCAACTATAAAAAGTACTTCTTTCATACTCTGCGTAAATCATAATACAACGTATATATATATTCATATACATATTTAAGGAATAACGTATATTATCTTTAAGCACCTGTCCATAGTACTCTCATTACATCTCTCACTTCTGGCACAGCATATAGACTCTCTCTTCTCTCTTATTATCTGGTATTATATGTATGCCATTCTACGACCAGCACTTATATATAAGTATCTCTCTCAATCATCTATCTCATAGTACCTACGCAATAGTTATTACTCTATCTCTCTCTTCATAATACTTATATGGTAGTACTATACTAACGCTATAACATTATATATGTAAGATCTTATATTATATATATTATACTCTACTTCTTACTACTTCCTCTGGCCACTGACATATAGTTACTATACTCTTACTTCTACATATTAATCGTTCTTAGGCACGTACATAGTATCTCCTATCTTCTCTCTTACTCTGTGAGTATATATATATATCCATATAAAAGTGCAAAATATATACATTGTTTATATTCATTACTGCGTCTCTCTTAAGTACTCTGTGATACACCATGACTATTACAGTGGCTACACACACACACACTCACAGCCTACCTACCTGCGCTCGCTCCTCCGCGCTCCGCGTCTGCGGCGCAACTCGAGCACAAACATAACTATGTCTCCTCCCAAATCTTCCTCAGTCTCCCTACGAGACACACAACGCGCATCACACTCACCTACATCTACATCTCTCTCTGTATCACACCGCACGTCGCAACTAGTTACCATCTCCACTATACTGTACCACCTCACATCACCACATAGCGACACCCCACAACCAGCAGCCCTCAGATGCACCACATACCACATCTACGTGCTCATCACCACCTACATACTGGAGACCCACAACACACACACACAAACCAATCCACTCTCATCCGTCATCAATCATCCTACCGCACGACACCACAGCACCAGCACAATCAAGCGAGCATATCCACCACACACCAATACCACCCCCTACTCCACTACACATCGAGCACACACCACCGACCACAATTAGTCTCTCTCTTACTCTCTCTGGCCATACGCATATCATAAGAATAACATACATACAATACATCCTCTCTTCTGGGCACGTAATTAATAGTTCTTACTCTCTTCACTCCTCTTGGCCACAGCTATTAAGTTACATCTCTCTCTTACTCTCTGGTGCCATGTATCGCATATAGGGTCTATACTCACCATACTTGTCAATGCTTTGGCGTCTGAGCGTGGCAGTCAGTCTCTCTCTCTCTACTCTGGCCACGCATAGTCTCTCTCTCCTTTAGTGGTCGGCATAACGTGACAATACTAAAGTCTCTTTACTTACCTTCATATATCTCTCTAACTGGCCTAACGACTTAGTCTCTTCATTCATTACTTTTATAGCCATACGCATTAGAGTATATCTTTCATCGATCTCTTACAATATCCACGTGAAGCATATAATATTCTCTATCTCTTATATCACTTAAGTACCACGACTAATATAGTATTCTCATGCCCTCTTCATTACACTTACTGGTACCAAGAGCGGCATAACGTGTACTCTATCTATCTCTCCTCTATTGAGCTACTTAACTTGATAATATATACATATAGTGATTCTCTCCTTCATCTCCTACTGGCCACCGTGAATTCTAGAGTACTCTTCTCTGTCTACTATACATTCATGGTACCACCGCATTAATGTCTCTCTCTCTCTATCCCACTGTTGACCATATAACGATAGCATAATGATCTATCTACTATCTTCTAGCCACGCCTCCTATAAATTAGTCTCTTACTCCTTAGTATACCACGCTAATAGTTCTCTTAACTCATCTGCATTCTCTAGAGTATCGCACTGAGAGCATAGTCTGCTCTCTATCTAGCCCTCATATATATACGTACGCCTATATTATAAGTATTACATTCTACTCTCTCATCTTGAAGTATCCAACGAGCTATAGTCTCATTCTCTACACTCATAATTATTACAGTATATGCACGTATTGAACACCTCAAGAATACTCTCATTCTCTTTGCTCTCTCTGTCCACGCAGTAGTCTTCATACACACTCTCTCTACTTCTCAGGCTCACGTACAAATTAGATCTACTCTCTCTTACTCTCTAAGGCCATCAAGTACATACTTAGTCTCATCTCTAATACTTAATGATACTCTATACTAGCAATTTGATATGATTCCATATGCCATATATCGAAAATGGAGGGACAACTACATGTGCTCATTACTGAGATTTTCCACGCCCGACTTGAGAGATGCTGACACACTCTCCTCCTTACTTTTAGGGACAGGTTAAAGAATTTCCAAGATTTCTTTTCTTGGGGCCTCCACTGCATTATGTGTACCTCTCTCTTTTATTCTCAAAGCCGAGAGCCAAAGACGTGGAGTCTTGTGAGAGAGAGGAGAATCTCTTCTCTCGAGGCGGCCAGAGAGCCGGCATTGAGAGGAAAGAGTGAGAGATCCGATTCTCTCTCGTCTGAGACGTGAGAGGACCGACGCATAGTCATCTCTCGAGTACTGAGGCACGAGAAGCGGACGAGCGAGATAGAGAGTGCGATGACGAGACTCGATGCCTGCAGTCATGAGTGAGAGAGAAAGAGCGCGAGAGAGAGAGAGAAAGCCGAGGGAGAGAATAGCGAGACATGAGAGAGAGAGCTCTCTTCTATTGGCCAACTGACCCCCTTTCCCAGTTTTTAATAGAAAGAAGTCGTACAAGTTCTCTACTGGACTCCCGTGTTTTTGCGTGTGGTTAATTTAGTCACTCCCGAGGCGGACAAAAGAGTGTCGTACTCTCTCTACGTCTGCTGAGCAACAATAGTCTCTCTCTCATCTATCCGAGCTCGACACTGTATTTCCTCTCTTCCTCTCCACACTGTGACATCTGAAAAAGCACCAGCAAGTGGAGAGTCCCTCTCTCTCGTCGTCTCAGAGGACACTCTATCGCCGCTAATCAAAAGTCAATTGCGTATCTCTGCTCTCTTTCGGACAACTATCTGTTGCATGATTGACCATCTACTCTCTCTACATCCTAGAACCAACGCTAATAAGTATACATCCTACTCCTTGTAGGCCAATAATACGACATTATAAAAAGATGTGCCTCTCTCTCTACTCTCTGGTATCACTATCGCTATATGTATTAAATCTCTCCTCTCTGTACCACGCATAGTTCCTCTCTCTCTCTCTGTGAATCACCTTGGTACACGCTATATCCAAGTCTCTCTGTCTCCTCTTCTCTACGTCTGTGACCCCACGCATTATACCCAGTCTCTACTCACCTCCTTCTCTCTTACTTAGTACCACGCAAGATCTCTTTCTCTAGTACCAGTGACATAGTCTCTTCTCTTCACTCTACTGTGCCTAACGCATAATTAGTTCTCTCTCTCTAGTACCACGCATAGTCTCTCTCTTCTTCTCTGCTCATACACTAAGGTCATTATAGTCTCTCTTCTCTGATATTATACACGCCATTAAGGTCTCTCTCTCTCTTCACACTCTCTGGCCACGCAATAGTATCTCTCATCTACTAGACATCGAGCGCTAATTCTTATATTATAAGTTGCTACTTCTCTTTCTATCTGGCCACGCATAGTTACCTCTCTCATTACTACTCATTCTTATGGTCACAACGCATATTTATTAGTCTCTCCTACTCTCTCTTATAACCTGGTACCTAAATATAACGCAATGAGGTGATTCTCTTCATTCTCTCTCTCTCTGGGGTACTCAACGTAGTCATATAAGTAGTACTGTTCGTGCGTTGTGTGTTTGCTTCCGTGTCGTCATCTCTCTGCGTGCGCCTGAGCTGTGATGCGTTGTGTGTGTGTGTAGTGGTGCTTGGGGTCGTCGTGCTGTGCTGTGTGCTGTCTGCTGTGGTTGTGTGTGTGTTGCGCTGTGTGTAGTCGTGTGTGGGTCGTGTGAGGTGTGTGTGATGTGTGTTATAGTGTGTGTGTAGTGCGTGGGTTCTCTCTCTTCTCTTCGTGTGTGTGTGTGGTCTCGAGCGCAAATGATAGAGTGTACACTCATGAGTCACGAATGTCTTCGTCAGCAAACACATCTAATTTTGACTAACGAATGTAACACTCCCTCCCGAAACCGGTATTAAACTACATCCTTTGTATGTAGAAGATCATTTCGTTCTCCACCATACCTTTTCCCACACACCACACACACCCACACACACAGTCAACACACACCACCTACCACACACCACCCACACACTACACATTATATATAGTGACCTAATACAGTGTATATCATAATTATATATATTTTATCTATATCATTCTCATCTCCTCATTCTCTCGGTTTCCCATACATACTGACATCAGTGATCTCTTCACCTCACTCTCTCTGGCACCACTATACGAGCATCGAGTCAAATATTCCTCTACTACTTATCTCTACTGGTATCACATACCGCTCAATTAAGTGAATATCTCATCTCTCTCTCTATCATATGGATCCCACACTGCTTCCACATTTATTAACCAATGGTGACATCACCCTCCGTTCTTCACTACTGACATCCACTACAGACGATACAACACCAAGTCCTCTTCATCCATCCATACCATTCTCGAGTCCACGCTATATAATATATAGTCTCTCTCTCTTAACTATCTTACACTGGTACCTATAATCAGCGAGATAGCTTCATTCTCACTACATCTAAGATCCAACTGGCTCATTAGTCTGCTCTTACTCCTGGGTACGATTAGCGTCAATATGAACTCTCTCTAAGTCTTAAGTCCACTAAGCATATTATATAAGTATCTTCTCTATACTACATCATATACTGGCCTATAACGCATAGTCTCTCTCTCTATTCTCTCATTATATTCAACCAATAGGCCTACACCAACTATATGCCTCTTAGTAGTCGTCTCTCCCCTATATCAATTCTTCCTTCGTGGCACGCATAGTCTCTCTCTCTTCTCTCTGGCCAAGCGCATAGTCTCTCTCTCTCTCTCGGCCCGCCCATAGTCTTCTCTCTACTCAATCTCGAATAAAGATAAGTAAAAATAATAGATATAGCTGACACTGCGAATAGTGTAACTTCTATCTCTGCGTAATCTGTAAAAAGTCTATAATCCAATATTCTCGATAATTATAATGATATTGCATATATATTTAGTAATTAAGTCTCTACTCTGCTCTTTGATCTCTATGCAAGCATGTATGTGGATTGAAGTTACTCATCTCTTGCTGCTCTTCTGAGTAGATTCCCTCAAAAAATCGTCAATAAATGGTATCTCTCAGTCAATTCTAGACACATCGGGCTCGATCATTTTGAATGATTATAGAGTTGCATCTAATACTACATATCATCGTTCTTGCAGTACACACCCACAGAGACATTATGAGTATCTTCTATCATCCTAACTCCTTCATAGTAAATAGAATGAAAAAAAAAAAAAGAAAAACACAACAATCATATCTACAAGGACTCACTCTTACATCTCCTTGAAGTTGTCCTAACACCCGTCAGTAAAAGAGTCTTCATCCTCTCTACCTTACGTGACCTAGGACCCCCAACACTCAACCGATACTCCCTCTCGCTCTCTACTCTGGCGCCACGCATAGTCATCTCTCTCCGCTACGCGCATATCCGAGTCTCAGTCCTCCCTCACGACATTTCCTCTCTGCGCTTCACCGCATCAGTCTACCTCCTGTAGTGCCAACCGCGAGCTTCAATCACAGTCTCTGTCTCTCTCTCTCTTCCTGGCGTTCCTAAAACCACCGCATAGTCTCTCTCCTCTAGTCCACGGCATAGTCTCGCATCTCTACTACCGACTCAACCATGAGACATACTAAGCTAACTCTCTACAACAAACTAGGGCACACACGCGGAAATGGAGCCTTCGCCTGAACGTCACTTCCCGTTCCGTTCCTACAGCATATACGTCCTTCCCTCCACTACATCGTCCCTCGTGAAGCTATCACCATTAGCCGCGTCTCTTTCTGCTTCTCTTTCTGAGTCCAACGCTATCAGATCTCTCTCTCTGTGACGTGCTCGAGCGCGCCGCGTTCTTATCCTCCCTTCTACGACGTGACTATCTCTCTCTAACTCTCCCGTGGTAGTCACACACAACCGACACCCTCTATCTCTCGGCTACTATCACTGTTGCGTCTCCTTGCGTCCTCTGGCTATCAGCACTAGTAGAGTACAAATCACACATTTGCTCAGTCCATCTCATTTGGCCGATACTCTTCTCTCTGCGTTCATTGTCTTATTGTAACTTCATCTCAAACAGCCGAGTATTCCTCTCTATCTTACCTATTTCCATCTCCACACTTTTGATAATTCGATCATCGTAATATGATCTTAAATTATCCTCATGTTATATCTCGTTTATTAATTTCCCTTATCATCTATCTCCCAACTATTTATCCTCCATTACTCACATTATTATCTCATTTATAGCTTAAATTATCTGCTTTATTCGTACATCTTCTTCTTATTTCACTTTCACTTACTCTATTTGTTATTGGTATCCACCTTCAAAAACTATGTGAGGAATAAATTTGAGGATATTATATTTTATTGACAATTTATTTATTAATCTATTATGTATCTATGTGAATAAATTAATTTACATCATCATATTATCATTCGATTGAACGTGTGAGTGAGTGTAGGTTCAGTAATTACTCAAATTATTTGAGATAGAGTGAGTGTATTATTAAATCATGAGGAGGTAAATAAGTATTTAATCGGGTGAGTACGATTATTGAAGTCAAGGTTAGTTAGTAGTGTGATAGTGAGAGTCAGATCCTTATTATTGATTAGTTTTATTATTGGCCTGAAAATGGTAATAGAGCGGCCACAATTAAAGAGCGATGCCCATAAGCGATTTTATGTTTAAATTATTATTACTAATATCATACTACTCACTGACGTAGCGTACTACTAAAATGACTAATAATAATAATAAAATAATGATAATAATGAATAATATTAGTAATAATAATAATAATGTTTAAGTGTATTAGTCATTATACCATAAAAAACTATTAAACATCACTTATCATTATCACCCATTATATATCATTATTCATTATCTATTCAATACCATTATTATTATTATCGTCATTACAATTATATTTTTTGGGAGAGATGGTTATTTATCCTGGTACAATTAATATGATTAGGATACTATTGTTGGTCTGTTAACTCCATACAGTTTGTCGGCTGAGAATAATACTCGCATATTTGTGTTTGTTAATGTTTGTTAATTAATATCTCTAATGCTCATCATTATCATCGTTTCATGTGTTGTTAATGTCATTACCAATGTCATTAATAAGAAGTAATTTATATTTTTTGTCTGTTTATTCTTCACTTATTATTATCATGATTAGTGATAATGGTAATGGTAATGATGATTATTGCCGTTATTGTCATCACGGTTAGCATTATAATTATTATTATTATCGTTATTATCATTGCCATTGTTCTTATTATCATCATCATAATTATTACTATCATCATCGTCATTATTCCCATCTTTATTATCATTGTTATTATTATTACTATCATTATCAGCATTATCATTATTACCATCATCATTTTTATTTTTGTTGCTGTTATTGGTATTATTGTTATCACTATTATGATTTTTAAATTATCATTATCATAATCAAAATAACTATCATGAGCAGTATCAATATCTGAATGGTCTAAATACAGTTAATAGTATCTTTTTATTGCTCTTGGTAAACTCTATGACTTTAATGAACTATTGAAAGATACATTAACCATATAAATATCGTTGCTATCAATAGTATTTAACCGTCATTTAAACATTTATAATCCTGTAATTTATGTAAAAGCATATGAAATATTTTTAACGTATCCTTAGTGGCAATATTCATAAAACTGATGTTTGTATATTGTAATTTGTT
>NW_020872834.1:25000-35000 GCF_003789085.1 Penaeus vannamei | reverse complement strand
ATTCAGAAGTTAATACAAGCCGGAGACTCGAGTTCCCTCTCTATGCCACCTGCGATCTAGGGGCTGGTTGGGGATGGTGGGGGGACGGTGGGGGCATGGTGGGGTGGTGGAGGTAGTCGTTGGGGAGGATGGGTGAAGGGATTAGGGGATATATATATATCTTTTTTTCTTTTTTTATGGATCAGATTTATCAGTTAGTTTCGTGCGCAGAGAGAAAAAAAAGGGTGAGGAAGAGATTTTTTTTTGTCTTTCCTTTTCTGTTTTAAATGCGTACTGCTTTGGTTTCTCTATTTTTTTTCTTTTTGCATTTTCTTTTCGGTCTGTTTAATCCTTGTGTGTTGAGCCGACGTAGAGCTCATCAGCAGTCAATTCTCGCTTAATAGTTGCGTTTAATATAATTTTTTTTCGTGATTGACAGACTAATTATGGACAGAAATAACAGTTTTCATGATAGTGAATAGACGGAGAAGAAGAAATGGAAGCAAATGAAGACGAAGACGAAGAAGAAGAAAATATGGAGACGTAGAAGAAGAAGAAGAAGAAGAAAAAGGAGAGAAGGAAATGGAAGCTGGTGAAGATGAAGAAAAAGAAAAAGAAGAAGGAGAAAAAAAAAAACAGATGAAGAAAATGACAAAGAAGAAGATGAAGACGTAGAAGAAGAAGAGGAAGAAAGAGAAGACGACCGTAGGAACGCAAATCGAACAGGACGAGTGCATATTTCTCGCAAAAATAACACCGAGAAAAGGCGTAATTTATCTCAAGGATCCTACACTGGAATTACACGTCTGATGGAATTGTAGCAATGACGTCATCGGGCCAGTGTGTGTGTTGCCTCGCCCTCAGACTTCAACCTCGCCAGAAATCGTGCGGAGGAAGAGGAATGGGAGAGGCAAGAGGAGGAGGAGGAGGAGGAGGATAAGAAGGAGAAGGAGGATGAGGATGAGGTGGAGGTTGTAGTAGTGGAGGAGGAGGAAGTAGAAGGGGAGGTGGAGTTGGAGGTGGAGGTGGAGTAGGAGAAGGAGGAGGAGGAGGATAAGAAGGAGGAGGAGGAGGTGGAGGAGTTGAAGTTGGAGGAAGAGTAAGAGGAGAAGGAGAAAGAGGAGGATGAGGAGGAGGTGGTAATGGTGGAGGAGGAGGAGGTAGAGATGGAGGAGGAGGGGAAGGAAGAGGTGGAGGTGGAATTGGAGATGGAGGAGGAGGAGGAATAATAAGAAGAAAAGGAATAGGAGGAGAAAACAAAAGCGAAAGTTGAGGAAAAGGAGGAGAAGAAAGAGAAAGAGGAAGAGAAAAAGGACGAATATAAGGAAGAAGAGGAGGTGGTGAAGGGCGAATAGGAGGAGGAAAAGGCGGAGGAGGAGAAGGTAGAGGAGGAGGAGGAGGAGGAGGAGGAGGAGGCCGAACCTGCGCACCTCCCGTCTGACAGCTTTGCGTGCGGACCGAACATTAACCAGAAACTGCGGACACTACAACAGACCTTCTTGGGGTTCACGACCGCGGTTCTCTCGCTCCCTCCTCGTCTTTTTTCTTTCTCGCTCTTTCTTCTTTCTTTTATTTGCATTTTTCTACTTTTTTTGTTTATTTTTTCTCCTTTGCCGTTCTCTGGCTCTGTTTCTGTTTTTCTTTCCGTTTCTCTCTCTATCTATCTATTTCTTTCTCCCTCTTCCTCTTCTCTCCTTCTCTCCCTCTTCCTCTTTCTCTCCTCCTTTCCTCCTTCCTCCTTCCCTCTTCTTCCTCTCCTTCCCTCCTCCCCTTCCTCTCCCTCCCTTCCTCCTCCCTCCCTCTTCCTCCTCCTCCCTCTTCCTCTCCCTCCTCTCTCTTCCTCTCCCTCTTCCTTCCTCCCTCTCGTCTCCCCCTCTCTACATTTGTGAGCAGAAAGTCAAGCAACTGCCGTGACGACGAGAGAAAAAAAAGGAACATGTTTTGATGGGAAAGAAAAATGATGGGGAAGTAAATGATGGTGGGGGAGAAATCGCAGGGGAAAATATTGATAGCGAAGATTTCTCTCTCCTTCCACGCGGGGAGATTGTAGGGGAGAACTACTGCTGCAGGTGAGGAAATGGGTTGCGGGGAAATAAGGGAGAAAGAGTGAGAGAGATGGAGATAGAGAGATTTTGATACACACACACACACACACACACACACACAACACCACACACACACACACACACACACACACACACACACACACACACACACATATATATATATATATATATATATATATATATATATATATACACACATACATATACATATACATATACACACACACAAACACACACACACAACACACACACACACACACACACACACACACACACACACACACATACACACACACACATATATATATGTATAAAATGTATTATATATATATATATATATATATATATATATATATATATATATATAATATATATATATATATATATATATATATATATATAATATATATATGTATATAAAATATGTATTATATATATATATATATATATATAATATATATATATATATATATATATATATATATATAAATATAATATAATATATAATATATATATAAATATATAATATATATATGTAGTTACATCATATATGTATAGACATAATAAGGTCAGACAGATGAAATGATAGAGATAGAGAGATAGACAAGGAGACAGATAGACAGATAGATGGACAAACAGACAGACAGACAGACAGACAGATAGATAGAGCTACTTCCCTCGAGCTAATGCCACGGGCGCGGAATCACAGGGAGAACAAGTGCGCGAGGGAGGGAAGGTAAGTGAGAGGGTGAAATAATAACAGGGAGAGGAAATGTGATGAAGGAGGAACTAGGAGAGAGGGAAATAAAGAGAGGGAAATGTGCGAGAGATACGAAGGGGAAATATAACAAGAGGGAAGGAATATTGTGCAACAGAATGATGCGGCCGAAAAATAACTTAGAATAATGAAGGGGAAGAGTAAATAGAGGGAAACAAAGGATTTGGGATAAAGCAGAAATACAGTAAAAGCATGATGAGAAGGAAAACAAATAAACTGATATAATATATATATATATATATATATATATAATATATATATATATATATATATATTATAATATATATATATATATACATACATACATACATACATATATATATATATATATATATATATATATATATATAATATATATATATATATATATATAATATATTATATATATATATATATATATAAATATATATATATTATAATATATAGACATACACACACACACACACGCACACACACACACACACACATATATATAGAGAGAGAGGAGAGAGATAGAGAGAACTAAAGAAAAATCAGTAAATAAAAAAAGAGAAAATCGTAGAACACAAATAACAACAACAAACAAAAGAGGAATAAAGAAGAAAAAAGAACGAATGAACGACAGCAGGTCAGGTGTACCCCCCGCGTTCTTGTACCCTTCTCTACCCTCCCTTCCCCCCCCCTCCTTCCTCCCCTTTCCCTTCCTCCCACCGACGCGCACGCACACCCGTACACGCGCCATTTGACTTCCAGAAGAAAAAAAAAAAAGAAGAAGGATCTCGAAATTTGAATTTTTTTTCAAGATTGTATCAAATGGTCTACCATTTGTTTTTTTTCCTTATTGGTATTGTATGTTTTTATTATCTTTTTTTTTACTGAGTTAACGATGATACAGCAGCTATTTCAATATCTGTAGAAATGTGTTAGATTGAATCACTGATGACATAGAAACATAACGCTATAGAGAGCAGTCTCTCTCTTTTCATTCTCTCTCGTGCATCTTTATTACCACGTCTTTCCCTTTTTTCATCTCCTTCCTCCCCTCCCTCCTCTCTTCTCTCTGTCTGTCTGTCTGTCTGTCTGTCTGTCTCTCTCTCTCCTCTCTCTCTCTCTCTCTCTCTCTCTCTCTCCTCTCTCTCTCTCTCTCTCTCTCTCTCAAAAGCCTTATATACAGTCATAGATTTCCCAGCCCTTGCCACCCTCTCCATTTCTCCTTCCCTCCAGCCCATCCGTCGAGCGTGTGTGTAGGCGGCAGGGGGCGGGGGCAGGGGGCAGAGGGACAGAGGGGGCCAGAGGGACAGGGGGCGGGCGGCAGGGGGCCAGAGGGACAGGGGGTGGGCGTGAGGGCGTGCAGCTGTTGCCAATAACATCTGAGTGAACAGGGACATCTTGAAGACTCTCTCGCGCTGACGACATTGCCTGGGATTGTGCAGTGTGCGAAATCCGCGGCGGGCGGTCAGTCCCCGTTGTTATGCGGCGCTCGTCGTGTTCTGCGCGGTCTATTTGTTCTCGCTGTTCTGGAGGTTATTGTTATGTTTTAGGGGGTGTTGTGGCGGGTTATTGTTGTTTAGGTGGTTTTGTGGCGGGTTTTGTTATGTTTTAGGTGGTGTTGTGGCGGTTATTGTTATGTTTTAGGTGATGTGGCGGTGTTATGCGGGTTATTGTTATGTTTTAGGATGATGTTGTGGCGGGTTATTGTTATGTTTAGGTGTTGGCGGTTATTGTTATTTTTAGGTGATGTTGTGGCGGGTTATGTTTGTTTTAGGATGATGTTTGGCGGGTTATTGTTATGTTTTAGGTGATGTTGTGGCGGGTTATTGTTATTTTAGGATGATGTTGTGGCGGGTTATTGTTATGTTTTAGGATTTATTGTATGTTTTAGGTGGTTTTGTGGCGGGTTATTGTTATGTTTTAGGTGTGTGGCGGTTATTGTTATGTTTTAGGATGATGTTGTGGCGGGTTATTGTTATGTTTTTAGGATGATGTTGTGGCGGGTTATTGTTATGTTTTAGGTGATGTGGCGGTTATTGTTTATCGTTATTGTTATGTTTTAGGTGATGTTGTGGCGGGTTATTGTTATGTTTTAGGATGATGTTGTGGCGGGTTATTGTTATGTTTTAGGTGATGTGGCGGTTGTTTATGTTTTAGGATGATGTTGTGGCGGGTTATTGTTATGTTTTAGGATGATGTTGTGGCGGGTTATTGTTATGTTTTAGGTGAATTGTTATGTTTTAGTGATGTGGCGGTTATTGTTATGTTTTAGGTGATGTGTGGCGGGTTATTGTTATGTTTAGGATGATGTTGTGGCGGTTATTGTTATGTTTTAGTGATGTTGTGGCGGTTATTGTTATGTTTTAGGTGATGTTTATTGTTATGGCGTTATTGTTATGTTTTAGGTGATGATTGTTATGCATTGTGTGGTGATATTTGTTTTAGGATGATGTTGTGGCGGGTTATGTTATGTTTTAGGTGATGTTGTATTGTTATGTTTATGCGTTACTTATTCGGGTTATTGTTATGTTTTAGATGATGTGTTGTTGATTATTCTGGTGAGATGAGACTTTTGTAAGTTATTTCATGACTGTGTTGGTTAGTTTAGGTTGTGGTTTTAGTCGTGGTTGTTGATATTTCTGGACTGATATCTATGGTGTGGATATTGTCATATTTACACCTATCATAAATTCATCAGTGTGATGTCCTTCCAACGTGGGTTATGGTATTGAAGTCTTTATTATATTTAGTGTTACTCTGGTCATAATTTAGCACGGTCGTACCCCAACATAAATACACTTTAGCACAAGTCGCACCATCGTTGTGGTCAGCTTGTTGTTAGTGATGTTGTTATGTTTATATTAGCCTGGCCATTTTAGGCAATTGCGGGTAGTGTGTCCATTGCGTGACTGTTAATTGCATGTATATAATTATTCAGAATATCCTAGGCGGAAATTTCAAAACTAAATTATTTTCTATCTTGCAAGGATTAAATTTGAATGCTAAATATTAAATGATATTATTGTTAGTATAATCATTATTCATTTTTGACGGGATTTAACTAACATTGAGAAAAGAAATTGATAAAAAAATGGAGAAAAAAGTAAATATCAGTAAATATTATTATAAAAAAAAAAAAGAAAAATCATAAACTATATATTTTGCGTACATGCACAGAAGCCTACACCTATCTATTTAAACAGATATTACCATTGGTACTTCTATTTGTCTATTTAAGTACTTTATCTGGATATTTAAACCAAACCGCAGTCCTCACCTCAACGCCTGAAACCACAAGGAAACACAAGAAAAAAAATAGAAGAAAGAAAAATAGAAGATAAAAAAGTAGAAAAAGGAGACCTAGAAAAATAGAAAGAAACAAAAAATGAATAAAGAAAAAAAAATATATATAAAAAAATCCCACAGCGTGCCAAGGAGAGACAATCGCGGTGTGAAGTCCGCAGAAACTTCCTTTAAGATCCACAGACAAATGACCTGTCTTCTGGACCGTCTTCGATTTTCTTGCGCTGAAGCTGCCAGTCTCTCAGTCAACGACCTCGCCGGGGGGGGGGGGTATAGTGAGGGGGGGGAGGGGGAGGGAAGTGGCTTGGGAGTACGGGTTAGGGGAGGAGGGCTAGGGAGAGGGGAGGAGGGGGAGGGAGGGCTGGGGAGGGGGTAGGGAGTGGGGGGTTGGGGAGAGGGGTGGGAGTGAGGGAAGGAGGGGAGGAGGGGAGGAGGGCTAGGGAGTGGGTTGGGGAGTAGGGGGAGGAGGGCTGGGGGAGGGTTGGGGAATGAGGAGGAGGGGGAGGAGGGGTGGAGGGCTGGGGAGAGGGATTGGGGAGTGAGGGAGGGAAGGGGAGGAGGGGAGGAGGGCTGGGAGAGGGGTTGGGGGAAGGAGGGAGGGGAGGAGTGGGTGGAGGGCTGGGGAGAGGGAGGGGGAGTGAGGGAGGGAGGGGAGGAGGGGGAGGAGGGCTGGGAGAGAGAGGGGGGAGGAGGGGAGGGAGGGGAGAGAGAGGCTGGGAGCGAGGGGAGGGGGAGGTAGGGAGGGACAGGGTGGTGGGGGAAGGGAAATGGAGTTGCAATAACGCAGACAGGTATATCCGCGAACGCTGCTTGGATTCAGGAACCGCAGCGTTTGTATGTATGTATATATATATATATATATATATATATATATATATATATATATATATATATATATATATATATTATAATATTTTATTCATTTATCTATTTATTTATATATTTACTCTAATACTGGTGGAGTTACGAATACGATAGATGCACTTTAATGCAGTGGAAATTCGCACACGCCGGATACTTCACGAACGCTAAAAGAATGCTAATACTACTATAACTATTACTACTACTATTACTACTAATTAAAGTGATAATGATGCTGATGATAATAACGGCGATAATGATAAAAACAGTAAAAATAACGATAATAATGATAATAATGATAATGATTATAACAGCAGTACGAGTAATAATAACGATAACATTGATAATACATAAAAACATTAATGATAATAATAACTATAATGACGACATCATCAATAATAATTATGATAATGATAATTACAATAATCTTATGCGTGGATTCCTCTCGTGACCCTTATCTAATATATGATTCCCGAGAGTTTCTTTTTATATCG
Source organism: Penaeus vannamei (assembly GCF_003789085.1). Classification (NCBI taxonomy): domain Eukaryota; kingdom Metazoa; phylum Arthropoda; class Malacostraca; order Decapoda; family Penaeidae; genus Penaeus; species Penaeus vannamei. The sequence continues at coordinate 27,549 of NW_020872834.1, read as the reverse complement.
ATTAATGACCCTTTTAATTATGATTTTGGAGCGAAATTAACAAGTGCAAAAGGTCACGTTCGCGGGGGAGGTCATCGGCTGTATCTTCCTCTGTTATCCATTTCATTGTTATTATTGTTGTTGTTGTTGTTATCATTATTATTATTATTATAATTATTATTATTATTATTATTATTATTATTATTATTATTATTATTATTATTATTATTATTATTATCATTATTATTATTATTATCATCATTATTTCATTATTATCATTATTACTTTTGTTATTGTTATCATGATTATTATCATTACTTTTGTTATTATTGTTATTATCATTATCATTATCATCATTATTATTATTATTTTTATGTAACTATTGTTATTATTGTTATTGTTATCATTATATTATCAGTATGATTATTATTATCATTATTATTATCGATTCACTTCCATAACCATCACCAAAGCTCTAAGTCTACTCACGATCATCATAGATATTGTTACAACTGTTAACAAAATATTTTCATAACCAAAACCTCTAGTAATAGCAACTTTACACTTGATCTAGTTACTGCATAAATCTTTCTTTATCTAGCAAGTATGCTAGATGTTACTTAATATAACTGTAAAATTCTGTTATATGTTCCTTAAAAAAAGTCTTACTGTAATAAAAAGTTGACTGTTTTTTCTGTTTTCTGAGAGGCGAAAAAAAATGAGTAAACACATGGAAATATGTGAAAAGGAAGAAGAGAAGGAATCATCAAGAGGTCAAAGAGTAAAAAAAAAAAAAAAAAAAAAAAGAAAAAAGAAGAAGAAGAAAAAGAAAAAGAAAAGAAGAAGAAGAAGACAAGAAGAAAAAAGAGAAGAAGACAAAGAACAAGAAGTAGGAAACGAAGAACTAGAAAAAAAAACAAAAAAAAAAAAAAAGAAAGAAAAAAGAAAGAAAAAAGAGAAGGCAAAAAACAAGAAGTAGAAAAGAAGAAGCCCACAAAAAAATAGAAAGAAACAAAAAAAAATAAAGAAAAAAATATATAAAAATACGAAACACAAAACCATCAAACGTGACACCAAGGAAAAGTAACAAAACCCTCCCCGCAAGGAAACGAAAAGGAAAACCATTAGAAAATTCGGCGAACCCATTCAAATCCCCGAGTAGACCATTAGAATCTATTTTATAGCTTTCTCGAGCACCTCCACGTCCTTCTTCAAATTGTTGCTTCGGCGGAATCTGAAGGAAATACGGAAATTAGAGTGAAAGTAAAACGGGGAAAGAGGGAGGGAGAGAGAGAGAGAGAGAGAGAGAGAGAGAGAGAGAGAGAGAGAGAGAGAGGAGAGAGAGAGAGAGAGAGAGAGAGAGAGAGAGAGAGAGAGAGAGAGAGAGAGAGAGAGAGTGAGAGAGGAGAGAGAGAGAGAGAGAAGAGAGAGAGAGAGAGAGAGAGAGAGAGAGAGAGAGAGAGAGAGAGAGAGAGAGAGAGAGAGAGAGAGAGAGAGAGAGAGAGAGAGAGAGAGAGAGAGAGAGAGAGAGAGAGAGAGAGTGAGTTTGTGAGGATTATATTCTGTAGTAATAGTGATGATAGTAATTGTAATACTGATGGTGAAAATAATGCGAACACTAATGCTACTACTATGATAATGATAATATATATATATATATATATATATATATATATATATATATATATATATATATATATATATATATATATATATATATATATATATATGTAGATAGAGAGAGAGAGAGAGAGAGATAATAGATACATACATACATAGAAAGAGAAGAGAGAGAGGAGAGATTAGAAACAAACAAACAGACAAAAAAGATACAAAAAAGCTAACAAACAAAAAAAGCAAAGAAAAAAAGGAAAAAGATCACACAAAATTTTTAGACGAAATTATGGCGATGCCAAGCGACATCTGTTGACCGGCGGGCAGGCGCGAGGTCGACCTACTTCATCATCCTAAGTAAGGCCGGATGCGACCGCAGCGCCAACACCAATTCCGACACCGATGCCAACACCATTTTCAACACCATTTGCGATACATTTTTTTTTGCACCATTTTTACTGATATTTTTTGATACCATATCATACCATTTTTAACAGCATTCTCAACATCACTTCCATGATCACCATCAGCACCTTTTTCAATGGGATTTCGATACCATTTTCCCGACATTTCCATTATCATTACCCAAATTGTCTCCTACTGCATATCCTTCATCCTTATAAACTCTATTTTCATCATATCCTTCACCATATTTGGCAACACTTCCAACATCATCACCAACACTATTTTTTCGACACCATTTCCAACACCAGGAGTAGAGAGGAGGAAGGGAGGTAAGAGGGAGGAGTGAAGAGGGGAAGGAGGGAGGGAGGGAGGAGGGAGACGGAGGAAAGGAGAAGGAGGGAGGAAGGAAGAGGGAGGAGAGGGAGGGAGGGAAGAGGGAGGGGAGAAGGGAGGGAGGGAGGAAAGGGAGGAAGGAGGGAAAGGGAGGGAGGAAAGAGGGAGGGAAGGGGAAGAGGGAGGGAGGGAAGGGAAGGAGGGAGGAGAGGGAGGGA
>NW_020872834.1:0-7500 GCF_003789085.1 Penaeus vannamei | reverse complement strand
AAGGGAAATGGGAAAGAATGGAAAGACACTGAGAGAAAGAAAACAGGATAGAAAACAAAAACAAAACAAAAACAAAAGCAGGAAAAAAAACGCAAAAGCAAACAATCAGACAAACGAAAAATGATAATGAAAGAGATAAGAGCGCAATACAAATAGAAAATAAATAATATCAACACAACCAACGATAATAACAAAACTAAACACCGGGAAAAAGAAGAACGAAAAACAAAAAAAAACAAAAATGATAACACAAGAAAAAGAAATGGGATAAAAAGCGAGAGAAATCAGAGGAATAAAAATGTGAATTAGAATTTCTCACAGCCATTTCCTTAAGCGGTTTTCCAAGTAACGCTCCCGCCTTCGATTCAGTGTCAAGCTCCTTCATCCGTCACTCATATGGCGCTGCAAAAAAAAAAAAAAAAAAAAAAAAAAAGAGAGAGAGAGAGAGAGAAAAGAGAGAGAGAGAGAGAGAGAGAGAGAGAGAGAGAGAGAGAGAGAGAGAGAGAGAGAGAGAGAGAGAGAGAGAGAGAGAGAGAGAGAGAGAGAGAGAGAGAGAGAGAAGAGAGAGAGAGAGAGAGAGAGAGAGAGAGAGAGAGAGAAGAGAGAGAGAGAGAGAGAGAGAGAGAGAGAGAGAGAGAGAGAGAGAGAGAGAGAGATAGAGAGAGAGAGAGAGAGAGAGAGAGAAGAGAGAGAGAGAGAGAGAGAGAAGAAGAAAAGAAAAGAAAGAAAAGAAAAGAAAAGAAAGAAAAGAAAGAAAAGAAAGAAAAGAAAAGAAGAAAAGAAAATAAATCATATACCTCTTTTTAAATCATTATTCAGAATTTTGCTAGAGGGGGAGGGGTGTTGTATTGTAATTATCAGTGGAAATTAAATCAAGATTATGGACGATCTTTTAAGCAAGATAGATAAAGTTATAGATAGATAGACAGTTGAATGAATACATTGACAAACAGGCTGATGGACAGATAGGTAGATCGACAGATAAATAAAGAGATAGACAGACAGATGGACAGAGAGAGATAAGAGAGATAGACTGGTAAATAGATGAAGTGAGGCAGAGACAGATAGAGAAAAATAGAAAGAGAGAAAGAGAAAGAAAGGGAAATAGATAGATAGATAGATAGAGAGATAGAGAGAGAGAGAAAAAAGAGAATCAGACAGACAGAGATAGAGAAACAAACAACCAGACAGAAAAAAACATAAAAAGATTAACAGACAGACTGAGAGAGAAACATAAAACCCATGAGACAATGAGAGGAATTAAATAGAGACAAAGAAAGAGGAAAAGAGAGGAAGAGAGAGAAAGAAAATGAGACAAAGAGAGGAACTTCAAAGAGACAAAGAAAGAGAAAAAAGAGATTAAGAAAGATACAGAGAAGAACATCAAACCCAAGAGACAAAGAAAGAGAGAGAAGAGATAAGAAAGAGAAGAGAAAAAACATCAACCAAGAGAAAAAAAGAAAAGAGAGAGAAAGAGAGAGGAAGAAGAGAAGAGAGAAAATGAGACGACCCAGACAAAGAAAGAGAGAAAGAGACGAAGAAAGAGAAAGAGAAACATCAACCCCAAGAGACAAAGAAAGAGAGAGAGACAAAGACAGAAAGAGAAAGAGAGAGGAAGAGAGAGAGAGAGAAAATGAGACGACCCAGACAAAGAAAGAGAGAAAGAGACGAGAAAGAAAAGAAGAGAGACAAAGAGAGAGAGACAAAGACAGAGAGAGAAAGAGAGAGGAAGAGAGAGAGAGAGAAAATGAGACGACCCAGTAGCGGGCCCGAAAGCTTCTTGAGGATGCAGGGGCGATGCCAGAATGACCCTAAAAGGCGTTGGATTTCGCTTGGGCGTGTTTGAGGGACGCGTTTTAGAGGATGAGGAAGGAGGAAGGAGGAGGAAGGAGGAGGAAGGAGGGAGGAAGAAGGAGGTAGGAGGAAGTAGGAGGATGAGGGGGTAGGAGGAAGGAGGAAGGAGGGGGTAGGAGGAAGGAGGAGGATGAGGGGTAGGAAGGAGGGGATAGGAGGTAGGAGGGGGTAGGAGGAAGGAGGAGGAGGGGTAGGAGGAAGGAGGAAGGAGGGGGAGGAGGGGGAGGAGGAGGAGGTAGGAGGAAGGAGGAGGAGGAAGGTGGAAGAAGGAGGTAGGAGGGAAGGAGGAGGGGAGAGGGGGGAGGAGGAAGGAGGAGGTAGGAGGAAGGAGGTAAAGGAGGAAGGAGGGGTGGAGGAAGCAGGGGGAGGGGCGGCTTAAGAGGAAGGAGGGGGTAGGAGGAAGGGAGAGGAAGGAGGAAGGAGGAGGTAGGAGGAAGGATGAGGGGTGGAGGAAGGAGGGGGTGAAGGAAGGAGGATGAGGGGGGAAGAAGGGGAAGGAGTAAGGAAGGAGGAGGAAGAGGAAGGAGGAGGGTTGGGGTGGAGGTAGGGGATGGGAAGAGGAAAGGGTAAAGGTAAGAGGGAGATAAAAACCAAGGGAAGAAAATATGAAGAAAGAAGGGCAAAGGGAAGAAAGGGTGAGGTAGGAGAGCAGAAAGAAGAGAAGAAGGGAAGGGTAATGGTAAAGGAGGAAGAGAAGAAGAATGATGATGGTGATGGTGATGATGATGGTGATTGTGATGATGAGAAGGAAAAGTAAAAGGTGAAGATAGGCGATAAAGAAGAGGATTTGGGAAAACGTGGTGAGGAGGAAATAAGAGAGGGAGAAGAAGAAAGCTATGAAGGAGGAAGGAGAAAGAGGCATAGGAAAAGGAACTGGAGGCGTAGTGGAGGGCGTGGAGAAAAACGTGGAGATAGAAAAGGAAGAGTAAAGGAAGACGAGATGGAGACAGATAATAACCAAAAGAACAGAATAATAAGAATACCAGAACAGAAAAAAAGAAAAAAAAAGAAAAAGAAATAGAGAAAGCAAAGGAAGTTATAAAAAAGCGCAAGGATAAAGAGATTAGACAAAGCCGTAAAAAAAACAAGAAGAAGAAATAAGTCGTTTTAGTGAAAAGGGAAAAATGAATGAAAATGAAGAAAGAGCAGGTCGTCTCCCAGTCGTCACAGGAAACGACTTCGCCATCCTGGAATCCGCCCCAAAGGAGCGTTTGCGAGCGGCAGGAATGCGAGTCAAGTTGCATCGTATTGCAAGAACGTCCGTGGAAGAGTGCATGCAACAATGAGATAGAGAAAGGATGCCAAAGGAAATATAAAGGAGAGAGAGAGGGGGAGAGAGAGAGAGAGGAAAAGGGAGAGAAGAGGGAGAGGGAGGGAGAGGGAGGGAGAGGGGAGGGAGAGGAGGGAGGAGGGAGGGAGGGAGGGAGAGGGAGAGGAGGGGAGGGAGGGAGAGAGAGAGAGGGAGAGAGAGAGAGAGAGAGAGAGAGAGAGAGAGAGAGAGAGAGAGAGAGAGGAGAGAGAGAGAGAGAGAGAGAGAGAGGAGAGAGAGAGAGAGAGTTAGAAAGAAAGAAAGAGAGAGGTTAAAAAGAAGAGAGAGAGAGAGAGAGAGAGAGAGAGAGAGAGAGAGAGAGAGAGAGAGAGAGAGAGAGAGAGAGAAGAGAGAGAGAGAGAGAGAGAGAGAGAAAGAGAGAGAGAGAGAGAGAGGAGAGAGAGAGGAGGAGAGTGGAAAGAAAAGATTTAGTTGCTGGTGGAATGCTTATGCTGCAGGTGCAGTGGGAGAGAAAAAGAATATGAGGAGAAGGAAAAAAAGAGAAAAAAAGGCTGACAAAAGAAGAAGAATAAAAAATGAAGAAGAGAAAAAGCGATAAAATAAGAAATAAAATACAATATTGGAAGATCTTTTGAGTGAGAGATAATGATGATAATGTATTTAGACAGAAAAGAGAGACAGACAAAAAGTATATATAAATAAATAAATACAGAGAGAAAGAGAAAGAACTAGAAAAAGACAATGATAAAGAATAGAAAGAATTGGATAGTCAAACAAATGAACAGATCAATAGATGTTTCGATAGATAGATAGAGAGATAGACAACAATGTAAAAGAGTAAATCTAGGCTTAGATAAATAAATGACGATAACAGGAAATTTCATAAAGAATCGAATATCTTTTCCAACTAAAAAAAAAAATAAAACACAAATAACACAAACTTCAATACCATATTTTTTTCCAAGCCAACAAGAGAAAGGAAAATAACAATAAACCCGCCATTCGATAAACAGGAAACACAAGCAAACCAAAGGAGAACGAGAGGAGGAGGAGGAGGAGAGAGAGGGAATAGGAAAAAGAAAGATGAGAGCAAGTCACGCCCTCCAGAGGAAAAGAACATGGAGTCGAAGTGACTAATGCAAACAAAAATAGTGCCATCGTCAGCGGTGCCATTCGTCGGAACGATGGGTTCGAGGGGAGAGGAGGATGGGAGAGAGAGGGAGGAGAGAGGAGGAGAGAGAGAGAGAGAGAGAGAGAGAGAGAGAGGAGAGAGAGAGAGAGAGAGAGAGAGAGAGAGAGAAGAGAGAGAGAGGGAGAGAGGAGAGAGAGAGAGAGAGAGAGAGAGAGAGAGAGAGAGAGAGAGAGAGAGAGAGAGAGAGAGAGAGAGAAGAGAGAGAGAGAGAGAGAGAGAGAGAGAGAGAGAGAAGAGAGAAGAGAGAGAGAGAGAGAGAGAAGAGAGAGAGAGAGAGAGAGAGAAGAGAGAGAGAGGGAGAGGGAGGAGGGAGAAGAGGGAGTGGGAGGGAGAGAAGGAGAAAGGGAGAGAGGAGAGAGAAAGAGAGAGAGAGAGAGAGAGAGAGAGAGAGAGAGAGAGAGAGAGAGAGAGAGAGAGAGAGAGAGAGAGAGAGAGAGAGAGAGAGAGAGACTCGAATGTTGATATAAAGAACTTTATCCAATGATTTGCATTATTGATATTATTTGTATGTATATGCGTATTCATGTTGACAGATGTAGAAAAGATATGAATGAGAATGAAAATATTCACAATACAAAAGATGTATTTGACTGAACATCTCTTGTATTGTAAAGATATTCATTCTCTTTCATACTTTTTTCTACATTTATACGTATATCTTGCTGTATTTCTAATCATACACCTGTATTTCTTAAAAAAAAACATGTGTATGATCAAACACCAAGACAGAGTTTAGACCAAACATATCGTTTCATATAACGTTTCTCTAACTTTTTTTTTTGCCCCAAATCGAAATTCTCCTCCAGTATCTATCTAGTAAAAGATAAAGAAATGAATAATTAAAATGTGATTGTCGTTATTACCATTTCTACTTTTTTTTTATAGATAGATATGATAAAGGGAAATGCTCTCTCTCCCTTACTTTCAGTTTGTGGGTGAATGTTTGACCTCTAGTTAAAGAGGACTCCTTTACACTGATTTTGCAGGATAGTACGCGAAATAATTACCTGCAGACACGCTTACGGTTGCACACAGCATGATATCAACATAATATCACACGCACAGTCGTGTACACTTTCGTTGTTTGAGACGCACATACATACACACATAAATAGACAGACAGACTAACATGCTCGAGGACACACACACAAAAATGCACACATGCATACATATACTTGAAAATAATATGGCCTAAATTCAAATATAAACAAAACCACAAAAGATAACCAGCAAAATTATGAATAACTTCATCTGAATGATGATATAAATAAAGAGTAAATAGAGGTAGAGATAGATAAGATAAGGAGAGAATTGGATAACGAAAGGAGAGACGAAAATAGAGAGAAAAGGGTAGGCATAATTCAAAAAAAGACAAGATGGCAACGCATGATGACAAAAGAAAAATTTAAAGACAGTGAAAAAAGGGAGACTGAGCGAAAGAAAGCGAACATAAAAGATAATAAAAGAACAACGTAAATAAGAGATAAAAAAGACAGCACGGAAGCAGAGAAGAGAAGAGCGGAGAGCGCAAGAGAAACACAAAGAGACGTGTGACCTCCAGGCCATATTGCCGATCTCAGCCACCCGAAAGGAGGCGATTCAATTGACCCTAATTAAGCATGAGCACCTCCAGGAGATACTTGGGACGCCGCACTTAATTTAGTTTACGGGGTAATTAGGTTCAGAATTTCCATTTTCTTATGGAACGCCTCGGTACATAAAAATATTATATGTGCGCGCTTGTGTGTGAGAGAGACAGTGAACGGGAGAGGGAGAGGAGGGAGGGAGGGAGGGAGGGAGGGAGGGAGGGAGGGAGGGAGGGAGGGGGAGGGAGGGAGGGAGGAGGAGGAGGGAGGGAGAGAGAGAGAGAGAGAGAGAGAGAGAGAGAGAGAGAGAGAGAGAGAGAGAGAGAGAGAGAGAGAGGAGAGAGAGAGAGAGAGAGAGAGAGAGGAGAGAGAGAAGAGAGAGAGAGATTTTTTTTTTAAATCTTGGAAATGTTGTTTGAAATAAAGTTTTTAAAGGCGTCTTTTACTTAGATATGTAGTTATTGCAGTATAGGCAGTATATAATTCACACGCACGCAAGCACCCCCCTCCCCCCCTCCCACACACACAAGCACTCTCACCACCACACGCAGCCTCCCCCCCCTCCCACCACAAAGCACACACACACACACCAGCCCTACCCCCCCCCCCCTCCTCCACACACACATAAAACAGTATTTCATCCTACAACAGTTCCTGCGAAGGAAATGGGAGCGCTCCTTAAGGGACCTCTCTCCCCAGGATGTTGGAAACGCTCCGGAAGAGACTCGTAAACCTTCTCGTATTGACAAGGCCAGTTTTTCTCATCATGAAGCGCGACAAAAACAAAGCAAGAAGTAAAGCGTCGACGGGCGGAGGCTTCAGACGACGACGCTGAGGGTGCGGTGTCGCGTGCGAGGCATGAGCTGTGTTTGACGCATACAGTACGGGGTTTAAATATGTATTTAAGGCACGCATGCACACACACACACACACACACACACGCACACACACACACACACACACACACATACACACACACGCACACACACACACCTCTCTCTCTCACACAACACTGTCACACACAAACACACACACACTCTCTCTCTTTCTCACACACACCCAAACACACACATACACACGGATGGGCCTATGAAAATTTAGATAAATTTATGCATATGCCTGTATGTCTACCAATCACCTACCGCAGAAGAAGGAAAAAAGAGTTGGCTTCTCGGTGAGCTTCGCCTGACTTCGGCAGATTAGCAGCAGCGCTAACATGGTGTAGATCATGCACATTAGTAATTTGTCTATAATTACCGACCGTTCGGGATAATTACTCTTTCTAATTTCACAAACTGCTCCTTCAAGTGACATTTAGAGACGAAGATGAATATTTGGCTTTTCTCCTCTGTCAAAATGTATTTTTTTGTGTGTGTATTTATCTCCCTTAGCTAAAAGTTGAATTTGAATTACAATGCAACATTTCTAATAGATATCTTAATAGAAAAATGTTTCAATACCGCTGACAGTTTCACAAAATGTATTTTTGTTTATGCAATTAATATTATCATTACTATTATTGTTTTAAGACCGGTTCTCTCAGCAACATCATCACATATTGGCAAAATCGAATTGTTCCGGACTAATATAAATTCAAT
>NW_020872833.1:84811-87311 GCF_003789085.1 Penaeus vannamei | reverse complement strand
GAAATGTTCATGGTGAGTGGTCTGTGAGAGGGTAAAAGGGGGGGAGGGGGTTAAGGTGGGGCAGGGAGTGGGGGAGAGAGAGAGAGAGAGAGAGAAAGGGAAGAGCGCGCTTGTATAGAAGGATCACTGTCACTCAGCCCACATGTAGCCAACTACTTGCTAAAGGAGTGAAACTAATGACACGATGTAAGTCAGCGAAAGACTGAATGGTGATAGGAATTAGTAATATAATAAAAAGAAAACCTTCTTGTCATGCCCCGGTAAATGTTTAACTTGTGAAATTAAGAATCTGCAAACTTATAGACACACCAGCCAGCAAATAACTTGTAACTCTTTTCCTTCCAAGCAAGTGACATCCCCTTGCAAGTGACCATCCGCCGCGGCCGTCGCGCCGTCGCCAAACCCCGGAGTGGGAAGATGTCCTCTTATGGAGAACTTACGGACGAACTCGCCGCCAAAATTGGGAGTAAGTGCACCTCTTTTTACACACATTGAGACTTGAAGTGTGGAGTTGGAATAGCAGTTTGGTAGGCAGTTGCATTAGGAAGTTCGGAATATTTTTAGGAAAAAGCTGTTTTTTTTTTTTTTTTTATTTTTTTTTTTTTTTTTTTTTTTTTTTTTTTTTTTTTTTTTTTATGTTCGTCGTCGTCTTAGATTTATCACGCTACCAAAACGTCGCATCGCTGTGAATTGACATATGTGAAATGCTATACTAATCATACCGTAAGACTTTATGTGACATATTCCTCGTAGACAAAAACAGTTTGTTTGTTTGTTTTTGTGTTTCAGCTTTAGCATTAAACTGAATAACCGTTTCCCTTCTGTCTGCAGCTGTTCCCCCACGTTCCGACGCCAGAGGAGCTCGGCTATTACCCGGAAAATAACGAGCTCACGGCCTTCGAAGGCGGCGAGACGGCCGCGCTCGCCCTTCTTCAGGAGAGACTCAAAGTGGAGGAAGATGCTTTTAGGTAAATACTCTTCGCTGATCTACATGATCCTCATTTCCATTTCCTTAGTTCAATGTCAAGGTAGATATCATATAGAATATCTTACCGAATGCATTAATCGGTGAACTATTAATATTCAATACATCTCTTTAAGATGGGCGGAGAGAGCCGTAGTACATGTGCCTCCTTGTTTTCCTTAGGGATGGCTATATTTTGCCAAACCAGGTGAATCCCGACATCCTTGGACCTTCGTTGAGCATGTCGGCAGCAATACGCTTTGGCTGCCTCTCCGTGAGAAAGTAAGTGGTTTTGTTTTTGTTTTTTTGTTCACTTATTTTTTTGTGTGGCAAGATGAGTATTATATTGGAGAAATTAGTGTGGATCTAATTTCGTCTAAATGGTCTCTAGATATGTTTTGTTTTTTTCTTCTCTTTAGGTTTTACTGGGAAATTCAAGAGATCTACTTCAGACTGCACCGGAGGCTTTAGACTGCACGAGCCGTCCTCTGCATTCCCTGACGGCGCAGCTCGTCTGGAGAGAATTTTTCTATTGTATGGCTGCCAATAATCCACATGTGAGTCCCAGGTTATTTTTTTATCCTATCTATCTATCTATCTTATCTACATCTCCCCCCCCGCCCCTGCTCTCCCCTCTCTTCTCGCCCCCTCTCTCCATCTCTCTCTTCTCTCTCACCTCTCTCTTACTCTCCTCTCGCTCTCTCTCCTCTTCTCTCTCCTCTCCCTCTCGCTCCTCTCCTCTCCTCTTCCTATCTCTCTCTCCTCTCTCCTCTTCACCTCTCTCCCTCTCCCTTCCTCCTCTCTCGCCTCTCTCCCTTCCTCTCCTCCGCTCTCCTCAGTCTCCCCTTCTTCTTCTTCTCCTCTTTTCTTTCTTACTCCTCTTTTTCTTAAGTATATCACTGTTATTATAGGCCGCATTCCCCCAGATGTATGACACGGAAAAGTAATATTTTTCCCTTTCTTGCTTCCAAGTAATAACGAAGTTTCTGGGAATCCGCTCTGCATTGATATTCCGTGGTTTAAGAACAGTGAATATTGCAAAGCCTGGGAAGAAGGATTCACCGGTTACCCGTTCATTGACGCTTGCATGCGGCAGCTCCGGAAGGTATGTGCCTCTAAAATTGTGAGCGAAATACGACGAATCAAGAATTAGACTTCACTTTAAAATACCTGTAACGATTTTTGGACTATGTGATAAGGAGTGAAAATGGTGTTAACTTTATTTAGCGAAACTGAGTTGGGGGGAACTAAGTCTGATACATTTTGATATGACTTAACTAACAACGGACATGCTACTCATCTCTGTTTCAGTCACTTACGGTATTAAATTCTCTAACAGGAAGGATGGATCCATCACGTGTGCAGGACAGCGGTTGCTTGCTTTCTAACACGGGGGGATCTGTGGATCAGCTGGGAGGAAGGACTCAAAGTAAGAATTCGGATCTCAGTGTAATAACGGAGCATCAGCTGATAATACTTGTTCATGTATTTTGTATACTTAAAACTTACATACATTTTTTACTGGTTTTCATGAAA
>NW_020872833.1:58076-60576 GCF_003789085.1 Penaeus vannamei | reverse complement strand
GACAGACAGACAGACAGAGATAGAAAGAGTGAAGAGAGCAGAGACAGAGAGAAACAAACAGACAGACAGACAGAGTGAGAGACAGGACCAACAAACAGACAGACAGACAGACTGGGGGGATGCTGGGGTCTGAAGGATAGGGATTGTTGGGACGAAGGATAGGAGGATGGGGGGAGTGGGAAAGGAGAGGGGGGGGGTATGTGGGGAGTTGAGGGGAGGAAGAAGGGAGGATGATGATGCGAGAGGAAGGAGGGGGGGGAGAGGAGGGTGAATAAGAGAGTGGGGGAGGGGGGTGGAGAGGCAGGGGAGTTGTTGCAAGAATTGTTTTATTCATATCTATTCGTGTATCTATTTCATTCAATATTTCGTCTATCTATTTTTAGTGTTGGTTCATTCAGATCGTTGTTTCATTATTATTTTTCTCTCGGTGTTATTCATAAGATTATCTGTTTATATGATAATAAACCCATTTTCTTTTCTCCTCCTCCTCTTCTTTTCTTCTTCTTCTTCTTTCTTCTTCTTCTTCTTCTTCTTCTACTTCTTCTTTCTTCTTCTTCTCTTCTTCTTCTTCTTCTTCTTCTTCTTTTCTTCTTTCTTTTCTTCTCTTCTCTTCTTCTTCTTCTTCCTTCTTCTTTCTTCTTCTTCTTCTCTTCTTCTTCTTCTTCTTCTTCTTCTTCTTCTTCTTCTTCTCTTCTCCCTATTCTTTTTCTTTGTCTTCTTCTTCTTCCTCTTCTTTTTCTTCGTCTTCTTCTTCTTCTCCTTGTCTCCCATTCACCCTCTGCAACTATTCTATATCAACTGAAGATTAACACACAAAAATATAATGAATTTAATTTTTGAATTTTGGTTAACTGAGCATTTCTTACAGATTTATTTTATGATGTGATGGATTACAGCTGTGCATCTTGTTTAGCAAAATCTGTCTGGATTATTTTTTTTTTCTTGGATTATTTATGGTCGAATATATTTATAGATATACATATCATATGAGTTCCATTACCTTCGCCAAAATTATGTCTTTAATAGCGTTTGTTAGCTAGTTTGTTGATTTCTTCTTCTTCTTCTCTTCTTCTTCTTCTTTTTGTTCTTTCCTTCTTCTTCTTCTTCTTCTTCTTCTTCTGCTTCTTCTTCTTCTTCTTCTTCTTCTTCTTCTTCTTCTTCTTCTTCATCTTTCTTCTTCTTCTTCTTTTCTTCTCTCTTCTCTTCTTGTCTCCCAATTCCCCCTCTGCAAACTATTCTATATCAACTGAAGATTAACACACAAAAATATAATGATTTTTTTTTTTGAATTTTGGTTATCTAAGCATTTCTTACAGATTTATTTTATGATGTGATGGATTACAGCTGTGCATCTTGTTTAGCAAAATCTGTCTGGATTATTTTTTTTTTCTTGGATTATTTATGGTCGAATATATTTATAGATATACGTATCGTATGAGTTTCATTACTTTCGCCAAGATTATGTTTTTAATTGCGTTTGTTAGCTAGTTTGTTGATTTCTTCTTATTCTTCTTTCTCTTCTTCTTCTTTTTCTTTCTCCTTCTTCTTCTTCTTCTTCTTCTTTTTCTTCTTCCTCTTCTTTTTCTTCGTCTTCTTCTTCTTCTCTTTGTCTCCCATTTTACCCTCTGCAACTATTTTGTATCAACTGAAGATTAACACACAAAAATATAATGTGTTTTAGCCTAAGTTAGATACCATTAAATATTGGTGGTAATCTAGATCTAGGATTTTTTAAAATGCATCAGTTACCCCTCTTGTCTTGTCAGTAGGGGTAACTATTATCATTATTAGTATCGCGAGATAGTACAGCTTTTTGGGGCTATTATTATCATTATGATTCTATTGCCTTGGCGGAGGTATGCTCTCTCTGAGTATTTCTAGTTAATGATGATGTATTTACTTGTGGATAAATAAATAAGATTTGGTGTGTGTATTCAGATAAAGGAAATTAATGTGTTTTTATGAACTAATATTGAAAAATGTATGGATGCATTTGATTTATAAAGTGAGATATGCAAGAATAAAATAAAAATTGGTTTGCATTAGATAAAAAAATAATAAAAAACTATAAGGAGAGATAAATGTAAGATAAGGAAATAAATTGATAAAGAATGATAATATACTAGATCTTATTTTTATCTACATGGAAAATATATGAAAAACTAATTCTATCTAAATTAAAATTAAAAGATATTGAAGAAAACAAAGCAATATATATATATATATATATATATATATATATATATATATATATAATATATATATTATATATTATATATGTATATATATATATAATTATATATATATAATATATATATATACTATGTGTGTGTGTGTGTGTGTGAGTGTGTGTGTGTGTGTGTGTGTGTGTGTGTCTGTGTGTGTGTGTTGTGTGTGTGTTGTGTGTGTGTGTGTGTGTGTGTGTGTGTGTGTGTGTGTGTGTTGTGTGTGTGTACATAATCTCTCTCATATATATAAATTTCACGCTGTTCACCTCCCT
>NW_020872833.1:45470-55470 GCF_003789085.1 Penaeus vannamei | reverse complement strand
AAAAAGAAAAAAAGAAAGAAAAAAAAACTCGAAGACAACGCCACCCAAGGACCAGAAGGACCATGACTTCAAGGTCGACCTCGAGAGAAGCCCCGTCGGGAATCGTTAGTCTACGATGCATTTACGCGATCGGCGAGAAGGGTGAGGGGGAGGGGGATAGGGTGGGAGTAGGGTGAGTGGGGTGGATGGGAGAGGTGAGAGGCTGAGGGGAGAGAGGGGAGGGGTGAGAGGGAGGGAGAGAGAGGATGAGGGGGTGAAGGAGATGAGAGAGGGTGAGGGGTGGAGGGAGGGGTGGAGGGAGTGGAGGAAAGGAGGTGAGGGTGATGGCAGGAAGGGGGAAGAGGTTGAAGAGGTGTAAGGGTTGGAGGAGAGGGATTGGGGGTGGAGGGGGGAGGGGACGGGTGAGGGGGGTGGGATGGGGGAGGGGGAGGTGGAGGGAGGAGAGGGTGAGGGGGTGGAGGAGGGAGGGAGAGAGAAGGAGGAGAGAGAGAAAGCGAGAGAGAGAGGAGAAGAGAGATGATAGATAGATAGATAAGAGAGGGAGATAGAGATGAGGAAGATAGATAGAGAGAGAAGGAGGCTAGAAAGAGAAAAAGAGAGAGAGGAAGTCGGAAAAGAGTAGGAAAGAGAGAGAGGGCGCGGAAAGAAAGAAAATGGAGAGAAGAAAGGCGATGAAGAAAGAGAGAAAGAGAATATTTTGGGGAGAGAAGTGGAAGAATCGGAGGCGTTGGGGGGGGGTTAGGGGAGATGAGGGGAAGGGGGGTTGGGGGAGGAAAAATGGAGGGTTGAGGTGGTGGGGAGAAGTGAAGAGGAAGATTATTGGGGGAGGGAGAGAAGTGGCGGGAGAGAGGGGTTGTGGGGGGTAAGGGGGGAAAAGTGAGAGGAAGATGATTGGGGAGAGGAGGAGAAGATGCAGGAAGGGGTGGGGGAGGTTGGGGGTGGGAGATGGGGAGAAGTGAGAGGAAGGGAATGTACTTGGGGGATAGGGAGAAGAGCGGGAGAGGGGGTTGGGGGAGGAGGGGAGAAGCGTGAGAGAGGAGATGATTGGGGAGAGGGAGGAGAAGAGGAGGAGGAGGGGTGGGGGAGGTTGGGGGTGGTGGGAGATGGGGAGAAGTCAGGGAACGATGATTAGTGAGAGAGAGAGAGAAGAAGCAGGAAAGGGGGCGGGATGCCCGAAATAGGGAGAGGGGGAGGGGAAGAACTGAGGGACGATGGGAGAGAAGAGGAGATAGGAGAAGGACGGGGGGCTTGAAAAGAAGGGGTGAAGGAGAGGAAGTGCGACACGGAATGGAGATTATAGAGGATAAGAAGTAGGGGAGGGAAGGACAGGGAGAGAAGGAAGGAGAGGGAAGGAGGGAAGAGGAAAGGGATGAGGGAGGAGGGAGGGAGGAGGGACCGAGGGAGAAGAAGAGTGGAGGGATGGAAGGAGGGAGGGAGGGGAAAGAAGGAAGGTGCGAGGGAAGGAGAGAGAAGTGGAGGAAGGGGGAAAGCGGAAAAAGAAGAAATGGCGCGCTGAATGGGGAAGAAGGAAGAGCGAGAGAAGGGGAAGTTAGGGCGGAAAAGAGGAAGAAGAAAGAAGGAGGAGATGGGGAAATGGGGGGTTGAAAGAGAGGAGGGGGACGGATGGCCCAAGTGAGGCGGAGGGGGGGTTCCGGGTGGCGGCAAGCGGTTAAGAAGAAGGTAGGTGAGGAGGGGTGGGATCGAGGATTGGTCGGGAATGAAAGGCCGGGGGTCAGACCCTCCTTAGGGGGGGAGGCGGTCATTATGCGTAGGAAAGCGGAAGAGGGAAGCGGGAAGGAGAGGCAGTAGAGCGATGGAGAGCAGTGCACAGCAGAGCCACCCGGAAGAGCCAGACAAAACACCGAACCCACACAGAGAAGGAGAAGAAACACGAACGGAAACACAGAGGACAAGCGAGAAACAAAACACAGCAGCAAAGGAGGACAGGAAGTGACACCAAGAGCACACACGCAAACGGAACCAGCCAGGAACCATAACAGGAAGGACGAGAGCCCACCACCCAAAAAGACAACGACAAAAAAACAAAAAACGCAAAAGAAAAAAAAAAACAACACAAGTCTATAGGAAAAAGAAAAGGAGAAGGAAAAAAAAAGCAAAAAAAAAACAAAAAAAAAAAAAAGAAACAATTCAAAAAAAAAAAGAAAAAAAAAAAAAGGAAAAAAAAGAAAAAGGAAATAAGAAGGAGGAAAAAAAAAATAAAAGGCAAGAAAATAAAAAAAAAAAAAAACAAAACTGAAAAAAAAAAAAAAAAAAAAAAAAAAAAAAAAAAAAAAAAAAAAAAAAAAATGAAAAAAAAATAAAAAAAAATATGAAACGTAATAGAAAAAAAAAACAAAAGTGGGAAAAAGTACAGAGTAAAAAGGAAATAGGTAAAAGAGAAAAGAAGAGAAAAAAGAAAAAAAAAAAAGGCAAAAAAAACAGAAAAAAGGCGATAAAGAGAAAAAAAAAAAAGAGGTAATAGAAAATGGAAAGAAAAAGAAAGAAAGAGGAAGAGAGGACAAAGTAAGGAGAGAGAAGAAAAAAAAAAAAGAGAAGAAAACAAAAAGAAGTAAAGGGAAAAGAAAAAGAATAAGAGGAGAACAAGAAATTCAAAAGAATGAGAAAAAAAAATAAAAAGAAATAAGAGAATAAGAGAGAAAAGAAAAAAGAAGAGAGAAGATGAGAGAGAGAGGACGAGGAGGAGAGATGAGAGGAGAGAGAGAGAGAGGAGAGAGAAGAGAGAGAGAGAGAGGAGGAGAGAGATAGAGAGAGAGAGAGGAGAGAGAGGATAGAGAGAGAGAGATGGATAGAGAGGAAGACAGAGAGAGACAGAGAGAGAGAAGGAGAGAGAAGAGAGATGAGGAAGAGAGAGAAGAGAGAGGAGAAAAGAAAAAACAAGAAAAGAAAAAAAGAAACAGAAAAAAAAAAAAAGGATGAAAAAAAAAGCAAAAAAAAAGACAAAGAAAAAGAAAAAGAAAAGAGAACAAATAAAAAGGAACAAACGAAAGAGAAAAATGAAGAGAGAATGAAGAAAGTAAGAAAAGAAAAAATAAGAAAAAAAAGAAAAAAAAGAGGAAAAAAGAAAAAGGAAAAAGAAGGAGCAGAAGAAAGAGATGAGAGAGAGGACGAGAAAATAGAGAAAAGGAGAAAAAGAAAAAAAATGAAAAGAACAAAAAGAAAAAAAAAAAAAACAAAAAACAAAAAAAAAAAAACAGAAAAAAAAAAAAAAAAAAAGAGAAGTGAAAAGAAAAGACGAAAGAGAAAAACAGAAAAACAAAGAAGAAAAGAAGAAAGAAAAAGAAGAGAAGAAGAAGAGAAAAAAGAAGAGAAAAGAGAGAGAAGAAGAAGAAAGAACAGAGAAGAGGAGAGAAAAAGAGCAGAGAAAAACGAAAGAGAGAGAGAGAGAAGAGAGATGAAGAAGAAAAGAGAGAGAGAGAAGAGAGAGAAAGAGAGAGAAGAAGAAGAGAGAAGAGAGAGAGAGAGAGAGAGAGAGAGAGAGAGATAGAGAGAGAGAGAGAGAGAGAAAAGAGAGAGAAGAGAAAGAGAGAAAGAGAAGAGGAGAGGAGAAGAGAGAGAGAAAGAGAGAGAGAGAGGAGAGCGTAACAAAGAAAGGAAAGAAAGAAAAAAAAAGAATGGTTAGCAACACCATTATCCAACCCAATTACAAAAGAGAAAGAGCTTTTTTTTCTTCTTTTCTTTTTAAAGACACACGTAAACAAACCAACCAAACAAGCCAAACGGAACGAAAAGAAAAGAAAAAATATAGACCAATAAAAAAAAAACAAAAAATACATTCACCTCATAAAATTAGACTTTACATATCGGGTCGAAATTTCAGCACATTAATCTTAAAACTAACGTCTGTCTAGATGCCAAAAGGGGGAAAGGGAGAGAGGGGGGGGGAGGGGAGAGGGAAGGATGGGGGGGGCTCAAAAAAAAAAAAAAAAAGCGGAGAAAACTTCTCTAAAAACGCACACCTCTTTGGCCCTCCATTACGTCGTGTCTCAATGGCCGGACTTAACTCTGCGCCGAAACAGGCTGCTAGAGTGTTTAAAAACTTAATGTAGTTTGGAAGTCCATTAAGGTCCTCCAAAACATTGTACAGCATTTGCAGATTCTATCAGCCAGCGGGTCACATATAAATGGGTCTGTGCATTAGGCTTTTAAGATCTCGTCGTTTTTGTGCCGGGGGCTAAGTGGTACTGGCTTAGGACCAAAACATCGAGGGCCTCTCACGGCGGCTGAGGGTTTATTATGACGACTCCATTGGAAATTTACTCTCTTCTAATTATCACACTCCGGAGTTCGGTTCGGGGGGAAAGAGCCCCCCGGGTGAACCGACAGCGCCCGGGGGTGGTTCGCCGCTAGCCTCTGCCCGCGGGTTCGGATGCGCCGGCAGATCCATTCCGCGCCCTTCTAAAAGTTTGAACAGAGAACTAAAGTGACATCGTATTCGAAAATTAATATGTGGGGAACTGAATACGTGTGTTTTCCGACAGCGCGGAACTGCATAAGACCCACATGCAAAGACTGGGGGGGTGGGGGGGGAGGGGGGAGGGGGAGAAAGAAAAAAGAGAGCGAGCGAGAGAGAGATGAGAGAAGAGAGAGGAAAAATTGTGAAGGGGGGAGAGGAGGTGGAGGAGTGATTGGGGGTAGGTAGGTAGGGAGGGCGAAAGAACAAGGGAGGAGGAGATGGAGGAAAAAGAGGAAGATGGGGAGGAGAGAGGAGTGAACAGAGTAGGAAGAGAGAGAAGCCAGAAAAGGGAGGGAGAGGAGAGAAGGTGGAGGAAAGCTGGAAGAGAGGGGTTGGGGGAGAAGAGGGAGGCGGGAAGGGAAAGGGGGGAGGAGGAGGTAGGCAGAAGGGTTAGGAGGAGGGAAGAAGGAAAGAAAGATAGAGGAGGAGGGAGAAGTGAAGGTTTGGGGGGCGCAAGAGGGAAGGGGAGGTAAGGAGAAGGAGGGTAAGGAGGGTAGGTAGGAAGGAAAAGAGAGGGAGAAGGGAGAAGGAGAAGAGGGAAAGGAAAAAAGGGGGCGACGGGGAAGGAGAGAGGAAACATGCCTTTAGCCCGAACCGATGCTATAATTCGTGAAAACGACATAGGATGTTGCCAAACGCACTCCTGGGGATTAGTAGGGATTGGAGGAAAAGTGGGAGCTGGGGGTAGGGGCTATATCGGCGTCCGGGGGGTACACGAGTGGGGCCAGGAGTAGGAGGAAGGAGGAAAGTAAGTGCAAGGTGGCGACCAGGAGTAGGGGGAGAGGAGGAAAGGAGGGGTAAGGAAAGGAGTAGACGAGGAATAGGAGTAGAGGAGGAAGGAGCGAGCAGCGGGAGAAGGAGTAATTGATAAGAACAGGAGTAGGAGGAGAAAGGAAAAGGAGGAAGAAGCGAAGAGAAGGAAGGTTGAGTAGGAGAGGAAAGGAGGAGCAAGGGCAGGGGGAAGGAGAGAGTAATAAGAACAAGAGGAGGAGGAGGAAAGGAAGAGGAGGAAAGAACGAAGAGGAAAGGGTAGGAGGAGGAAGGAGGAGGCAGGGAAGGTAGTTTCAGTAGTAATAAGAACAAGAGTAGGAGGCAAGGAAAGTGAGAGGAGGGAAGCAACGCGAAGGAAGAATAGGAGATAGGAGAAGAAGGAGGAGCGAAGCAAGGAGAATAATAAGAACAGGAGTAGGAGAGGAAAAAGCGAAGGAAGGAAAATAGGAGTTAGGAGGATGGTGGAAGGAGGAAGCAGGGGAAGGAGTAATAATAAGAACGGGATAGGAGGAGAAAGGAAAAAGAGGAAGAAGCAAAAGAAGGAATTTTCTAGGAATAGGAGGAGGAGGACGAAGGAAGGAGAGGAGAAGGAGGAGAAGAAGCGAAGGAAGAAAAGGAATAGAGGAGAAGGAGGACGAAGGAAGAAGAAGCGAAGGAAGGAATAGGAATAGGAGGAGAAGGAGGACGAAGGAAGAGAAGAGGACGAAGGAAGAAGCGAAGGATAGGAATAGGAAATGAGAAGGAGACGAAGAAGGAGAGGAGAGAGACGAAGAAGAAAAGCGAAGAAGGAATAGAATAGGAAGGATGAGGGCTGAGAGGAGGGAAGACGAAGGAAGGAATAGGAATAGCTGAGAAGGGAGAGGAGAAGGAGGACGAAGGAAGGAGAGGAGAAGGAGGAGGATCTAAGCCGCTCTCCTTCTCTGCCCACGGAGGATTTGAAATCCCTCTTTGCAGGATTCGGTGGATTGGTAGATTGGAGAGTTCACAATCTGGTGTCCTTTCTTGGCCGTAATGCAAGGCTGTTCCTTCCTTCGTGGAATATAATTCTCTTTCTCTTCAACCTTGTCTCATTCTCCTTATTTCTGAAAATTGTTTTTATTATTTGTTCATTTTTCTTTGTGTTGTACAATGTTTTTTTGTTTTCTTTTTTTTTTTATGGGCTTCTTTTTTCGCTAACTTCAGGACTTATACTGTTTTGAAAATGAAGATATTGAAATAGACGTGATAGATACAAATCATAAAGAATTTTATTAACAAACAGACAAACGACTCATAAGTG
The DNA here is from genome assembly GCF_003789085.1 of Penaeus vannamei. Classification (NCBI taxonomy): domain Eukaryota; kingdom Metazoa; phylum Arthropoda; class Malacostraca; order Decapoda; family Penaeidae; genus Penaeus; species Penaeus vannamei. Next base: position 48,946 of record NW_020872833.1, on the reverse strand, counting down.
TGTCATCGACAAGAGAAAATAAATAAATAAAGCTTAAAAGGACAAAATAAGATTTAAAAAAAAAATAAATAAATAAACAGAAAGCAAATCTATTTTTGGACAACACAACCCTGCGCCCCTCCCCCCTTCCTCCCACCCTCCGCTTTTCCTCCCCCCCCTCTCCTCCCCGCCCCTCCCCCCCTCTTTCCTCTCCCATATCCTCCCACTCCCACGCCCTCCTCTCTCTTCCACCCCCCCCCCTCCCACCCCGCCCGATCCCGCGCCACCCCGCCCACCCCGCCCGGAAAAAAAAGCTCGTCACACCGAAGTAACAAACAACCAGAAAGTTTCCATCACTGCCCTCTCCCCTCTTCCCCTCTCCCTCACGACCCTCTCTCCCAGTCCCCCTCTCCCCTCTCTCTTCTATTCGACTCCCTTCCCTCTCCCCTCTCCCCTCGCCCGCTCTCCCCTCTCCCTCACGATTTCTCTTCCCAGTCCCCCTCTCCCCCTCTCCCCTTCTTCTATTCGACTCCCTCCCTCTCCCCTCTCCCCTCTCCCCTCTCCCTCACGACCCTCTCTTCCCAGTCCCCCTCTCCCCTCTCCCCTTCTTCTATTCGACTCCTCCCCTCTCCCCTCTCCCCTCGCCCCTCTCCCTCACGACCTCTCTTCCCAGTCCCCCTCTCCCCTCTCCCCTCTTCTATTCGACTCCCTTCCCTACTCCCCTCTCCCTCTCCCCTCTCCCTCTCACGACGCTCTCTTCCCAGTCCCCCTCTCCCCTCTCCCCCTCTTCTATTCGACCCCCTTCCCTCTTCCCCTCTCCCTCTCCCCTCTCCCTCACGAACCTCATCTCTTCCCAGTCCCCCTCTCCCCTCTCCCCCTCTTCTATTCGACTCCCTTCCCTCTCTCCCCCCTCTCCCCTCGCCCCTCTCCCTCACGACCTCTCTTCCCAGTCCCCCTCTCCCCTCTCCCCTCTTCTATTCGACTCCCTCCCTCCCCCCTCCCTCCTTCCCCCTCAACGAAACGACCCTCCCCTCTCCCCTTTCTTCCCAGTCCCCCTCGACTCCCTCCTCTTCCCCCTCTCCTCACGACCTCTCTTCCCAGTCCCCCGTCTCCCCTCTTCCCCCCTCTTTATCGACTCTCCCTCTCCCCTCTCCCCTCTCCCTCCCTCACGACAGTCCCTCTCCCCTCTCCCTACTCTCTCCTCTTCCTATTCGACTTCCGCTCCCCTCTCCCCTCGCACCTCTCCCTCTCCCTCACGACTTTCTTTCCAGTCCCCTTTCTTTCGTCCTCTCCTGTTCGACCCCCCCTCTCCCCCTCTTCCCATTCGACTCCCTCCCCTCTTCCTCTCATCCTCCTCCCCTCTCCCTCAAGACCTCTCTTCCCAGTCACCCTCTTCCCTCTCCTCCTCTCCTATTCGACCCCCCACCTCTCCCCCTCTCCTGTTCGACTCTCTCCCCTCTTCTTCTCATCCTCTCCACGCCCCCTATCGCATTTTCCTTTCTTCCTTCCCTCCATCACCCTCTCCCTCTTCCCCATCTTCCTTTCTCCACTCTCCTCTCTTTCTCCTTTCACTATCCTTCTCTCGTCCCCCTTTTGCTCTTTCCTCTCCCGCCTTTCCTTCACCCTTTCACTCTATCCCTTCTCCCCTATCCCTCTCCTTTATCTCGCTCCTATTCCTTTCTCCCCTCATTTATTTTCTGCTTTTCTTTTTTCCCCTTCCCTCTCCCTTTCTCTTTCTCTCTCTCTTCCCTCTCCTTACGCCACCTCTTTACTTTCCCTCCCCCTCTTCTCTCGCGTTTTCCTCCTTCCATCTTCCTCTCTCCTACCCTCCCTCCCCTTCCAATTTTCCCCTTCCCCTCCCATCCTTTTCCTCCCCTTCGCCCTCCTCCTCCCCTTCCCCTTTCCTCTCCCCTCTCTCACCCCATCCCTCCCCCACCGCCCTCCCTCTTTCCCTCTTCCTCCTTTCCCTCCTCTCTCTCTCTCTCCCCTCCCCTTCTCCCTTCCCTGGCCATAAAGGGGGTTCCGAGGCTGTCATTTGTTATTGAGCCGAAGCGCATTAAGGAAAACCCGAAGACCTTCTCCTCTTTGCCGACTGTAGTGGACTTAACCGTTGCTCTAAGGACGAAAGGGTGGGGTGAGGGGGTGAGGGAGGGAGACGGGGGGTAAGGGTGAGGGAGGGTTAAGAGAGGGGGGTGAGGGAGGGATGGGTGAGGGATGGGGTTGGGTGGGGAGGGTTGGGTGTGGGAGGGTTGGGGTTGGAGGGGGGTGAGGGGGTGAGGGTTGGGTGTGGGAGGGTTAGGGAGGGTTAGGAGGGATGGGTGAGGGGGGTAAGGGGGGTGAAGGAGGGTTAGGGAGAAGGGGGGGTGAGGGAAGGGACGGGGTGGTGGGGAGGGATGGGTGAGGGGGGTTGAGGGAGGGAGAGGGGGTTAGGGGTTAGGTGTGAGAGGGAGAGGGGGTGTGGGAGGGAGAGGGGGGTGAGGGGAAGGGGACGGGGGTGAAGGAGGGAGAGGGGGGGAGGAGACTGGGGGTGGGGAAGGGGAGGGGGTGGGTGAGGGAGAGGGAGGTGGGTGAGGGAGAGGGGGGTGGGGAGGGAGAGGGGGAGTGAAAGGGAGACTGGGGGAGGGTGAGGGAGAGAGTGAAAAAGGGGATTGGAGGAGGGAGGATTGGAGTTAGAGGGAGGGGGATGTGAAAAGGAGATTGGTTGATGGGGAGGGGGGTTGGAAAGGGCTTGTTTTTTCGGGGGGAGGGGGGAGAGGGGTTTCTATTTTTTCTTGTTTTTCTTATTGTTTTTATCGGTCTGTTTGTCTGGATGTCACCCTGTGTTGCCTGTCTCTCTCTCTCTCTCTCTCTCTTCTCTCTCTCTCTCTCTCTCTCTCTCCTCCCTCTCTCTTTTCCTTCTATCCCTTCCTCTGTCCCTCTCTCCTCCTCTCTCTCCTTCCCGCCCTCTGTCCCTCCCTCCCTCTTCCCCTCCCCTCTCCCCTCTCTCCAAGCACCTCACAATAACCCTCACCAAACCCCATCACGCGGGCAGCAAAACGACATTCAAAACACCCATACCATCAAAACCGAAAAACAAAACGGTTCCGAAACAAAACAACAAACACGCAGATACAAAAATAATAATAGTAAAAAAATAAAACAGCTAAACCATCAATGAGAAAACGAATCGGTTCCGAAACAAAAACAAATACGCACAGACAAACAAACAAACACCATCAAAACATCGAAAAACGAAGGGGTTTCAAAACAAAACAACAACAAACACGAAAAAAACAAGCAAACACCCAACACCATCAAAGCATCCGCAACAAAAACAAAACAAACACAAAATCCAATATTCAAAACACCCAAAACCATCGAAAACATCGAAAAACAGTTTCGAAGCACACACACTAAACGCACCTCGAAACGTCGCTGCTTCGAATCCCAAGTTTCGAATCGGGTTTAATCTGTTTCGAGGCCACGGGGTCGGGAGTCGAACTTAATGCTTTGGCTTC
>NW_020872833.1:27500-30000 GCF_003789085.1 Penaeus vannamei | reverse complement strand
AACAAACAAACACACAAACAAAGAAACAACAAACAAACACACAAACAAACAAAACAACAAACAAACAAACAACACCACAACACAATACAAACAAACACACACACACACACAACAACAAACAAACAAACATCACACAAACACAAAACAAACACAACAAACAAACAAACACACAACAAACAAACAAACACACACACACAAACAAACACAACAACAAAGAAACAAACAAACAAACACACAAACAAACAAACACAAACACACGACAAACAAACAAAACACACAAACAAAGAAACACAAACAAACAAACACAAAACACAAACAAACACAAACAAACAAAACAACACAATCACACAAACACACACAAACAAACACACACACCACACAAACAAACAACAACAAACACAACACAAACAAACAAACAAACAAAACAAACAAACAAACGGACACATTTCAGGGGACGCTCCCAAAGTGCCGGATAAATGACGTGTCAAGAGAGTCGTTTTTCACACGCGTTACTCCCTATGTTTGACCTTTATGCTCAATTCATAAAGAGATTTTTGTTGGTGAGGTCATAGTACGCTGAAATAACAGAGACAGTGTCATAATATTCTCCCTTCGTGTCTGTCTGTTCTGTCACGTCTGTAGTCTGTTGTCTGTCTGTCTTTTGGTTCTGTTTCTGTCTTTTCTCCGCTCTGTCTGTCTTTGTCTGTCTTCTGGCGTCTGTCTGTCTTTGTTTGCATCTGTCTTTGTCTGTCTGTCTCTTTTGTCTGTTTCTGTCTTTGTACTGTCTTTGTCCTGTTATCTGTTCTTGTCTGTCTCGTCTTTTCTTGTCTGTCGTGTCTACATGTTGCTTGTTCTGTTCTTGTCTTTGTCTTGTTCTTGTCTTATGTTCATGGTCTCTGAGTCTGTCTTTTTGTCATCTGTCTTCGTCTTTCATGTCTGTCTGTCTTGTTTGTCATCTTTGTCTTTCTGTCTGTCTCATTAACTATGTACATCTATTGTCTTATTTGTTCTTTGTGTTATAGCATCTTGCGTGTATCTTGTCTGACCATCTGTTCTCTCTGTTGTCTGCTATGTCTTGTTCTTTTGTCTGTCTATGATTCTTGTCTGTCTGTCCTTTGTCTGTAGGTTCTATATGTCGTTGTCTTTGGTCGTTCTGGTCTTATTGTCGGTCTATAGTCTTGCCTTTGTATTCTGTCTGTCTTACGTCTGTCATGTCTGTCCATTTGTTCTGTCTGTCCTCTTTCATGTTTTCTGTATCTGTCCTTTGTCTGTCTGTCTTATGTTCTTGTCTGTCTTGTCTGTCATTGTCTTGTCTGTCTAGTTTTTGATTGTCTGATCTGTCTATTGTTCTTTCTCGTCTGTCTTTGTCTGTCTGTCTTTGTTGTCCTGTCTTCTGGTCTGTCTGTCTTTGTTGTTCTGCTCTTTTTGTCCTTGTCTACTGTCGTCTTTGGTTCTGTCTTGTACTTGTCTGTCTTTGTCTTCTTCTATGTTTCTGTTCTTTGTCTTGTCTGTCTAGGTCTTTGTCTGATATCTTGTATCTGTCTTGCTGCTCTTTTGTCTCGTCTGTCTTGATCTTGCTGTCTACGTTGTTAATTTCTGCTGTCTGCTATTTGTCTGTCTGTCCGTTCTTGTTCCTGTCTCCTGTTTCTGTCTTGTCTGTCCGTTCTCATGTCTGTCTCGTCATTGCTGTCTTGTCTGTTCTTTGTCTGTCTGTCCTTTGTCTGTCTTGTCTTTATCTTTTTCTGTCTATTGTCTGTTTGTTCCTTGTATCTGTCTGATCTATTTGATCTGTCTGTCTTTGTCTTGTCTGTCTTTTGTCTGTCTGTTTCTTTGTCGTTGAAATCTTGTCTCTTTACTCGTCTGTATCTTTTGTTCTGTCTGTCTTTTGTACACTCTGTCGTCTGGTTTCTGGTCTGTTCTTTGTCCGTTTCCTGTCTTTGTCTTCTTGTCTTTGTCTGCTCGCTTGACCTGTCTGGTCGTTTGTTTCTTGTCTTGTCCTTTGTCTGTCTGTCTTCGTCTGTCTGTCTGGTTGGCCTTTGTCTTCTGTCTGATCTTTGTTCTTGCTGCTGTCTTGGCTGTCTGCTTTGTCTGTCTGTCTTTGTTTGTCTGTCTTTGTCTGTCTGTCTTTGTCTGTCTTGTCTGTCTATCTGTCTTTTCTGTTCTGGTCTGTCTTTGCTGCCGTCTTGTCTGTCTGTCTTTTTGTCTGTCATGTTCTTTGTCTGTACTGTTCTTTTGTCTGCCTGTCTTTGTCTTTCTGCTCTGTCTGTCCTGTCTCTCTGCTGTCTGTCCTGTCTGTCTGTCTTTGTCTGTTTCACTGTTCTTTGTCTGTCTTGTCTGTCTGCTGTCGTCTGTCTGTTGTCTTGTTCTGTCGTCTTTGTCTGTTCTTTTGTTGTCTGTCTTGTCTTGTCTGTCTTGTCTTTCTGTCTGTCTTTGTTCTGTCTTCTTTGTCTGTCTTCCTTTGTTCTGTCTTAGTCTTTGTCTTGTCTGCTTTGTCTGTCTG
>NW_020872833.1:17500-22500 GCF_003789085.1 Penaeus vannamei | reverse complement strand
TATTGGTTCTTCAAGTGTGAATATTCTTATTGATTCTTTGTGTGAATATTCTTATTGGTTCTTTAAGTGTGAGAGTGATTCTTATTGTTGCTGTTAAGGGTGGTGGAATTATGTGCTTATGAAATGTTCTGTGCAAGTTGTGAAGGTATTCTTCAATTGTTCTTCAAGTGTCAATATTCTTTATCTGTCTCTTCAAGCTGTGAATATTCTTATTGTTCTTCAAGTGTGAATATTCTTATTGTTCTTCAAGTTTTGAATATTTCTATTGTTTCTTGTGTGAATATTCTTATTTTTCTTTAAGTGGAATAATTTCTTATTGTTCTTCAAGTGTGAATATTCTTTATTGTTCTTCATGTGTGGAATATTCTTATTGTTCTTTGTGTGAAGTATTTCTTATTGTTCTATTAAGTGTAATATTCTTATTGTTCTTTAAGTGTGAATATTCTTTTATTTTCTTCAAGTGTGAATATTCTGTATCGTAAGTGGTTCTTGTAGAGTGGTGTGGTGAATTGTACCGTTCTTATGGTGTTCTTCAGAGTGTGAATATTGCTTGTAAATTTGTTCTTTTCTTATATCTGGCAATGATCTTATTTGTTCTTTAAGTGTTGTATGTAAATATTCTAATTGATTCTTTAAGTGTGAATTATTCCCTTCTATTGTTCTTTCTCAAGTTGTGAATATTTCTTATTTGTTTCTTCACCCAGTTTCACATATTTCCTTTATTTGCCTTCTTCCAGTTAGGTGGTTGTTGAGTGGAATATTCTTATTGTTCTTCAAAAGTTTGTGAATATTCTTATTTTCTTTAAGTGTGAATATGTCTATTATTGTTCTTTCAAGTGTTGAATATTCTATTGTTAATACAGTGTGTGAAAATATTCTTATTGTTCTTTAAGTGTAAAACGGAAAATCCGTACACCCTATTCTCTATTGCTTTTCTTAAGTCGATCTGAATCCTTCTTCTATCTGTTTCCTTCTATCAACCTTCCCTCCCACCCACCCCCACCCCTGTCCCGCCGAGCCTCTTCAGAGCAGTGTGGAATATAGTATCTCGTAATATATGAAGTGTTACTTCACAGATGATGACCTACATCCTCTTAGACGAATGAATGACAAAATACCATTTCTCTCCGAAATTTCCTTTTTACGTGCCCTTAAGTATGACTCATCTCTCTTGCTACTTCCTTTTCTCTTTTTCTAAGTGCTTTTTCGCTATATTTTATTGTTTTTAAGCTGTGAATTTCTTATTGTTCTTAAGTAGTGATATTTCTTATTGTTTCTTTACGTCGTGAATATTCTTATTGTTCTTCAATTGTGAATTATTCTATTGTTCCTTTAAAGTCCTGTGAATATTCTTATTTCTTTCTTTTAAGATAGATGAAATTCATCTATGTTCTTTAAGTGTTGAATATTCTTATTGTTCTTTAAGTGTGGAATCTTATTGTTCTTTATAGAGTTGAATATTCTTATTGTTCTTTAAGTGTTTACTCTTATTGTTCTTCAAGTGGAATATTCTTCTTGTTCTTTTGTGTGAATATTCTTATTGTTCTTTAAGTGTGAATATTCTTATTGTTCTTTAAGTTGTGATATTCTTATTGAGTGTGTTCTTAAGTGTGTTCTCTTGTGTGAATATTCTTATTTGTTCTTTAAGTGTGAATATTTTATTGTTCTTTTAAGTGTGAATATTCTTATGTTCTTGTGTGAATATTCTTATTGTTCTTAAGTGTGAATATTCTTATTGTTCTTTAAGTGTGAATATTCTATTGTTCATTTAAGTGTGAATATTCTTAATTGTTCTTCAAGTGTGAATATTCTTATTGTTCTTATGTGGATATTATTCTTATTGTTCTCTTAAGTGTGATTATTATTCTTATTTTCTTTTAAGTGTGAATATTCTTATTGTTCTTTCAAGTGTGAATATTCTTATTGTTCTTCAAGTGTGAATATTCTTATTGTCTTTAAGTGTGAATATTCTTATTCTTAATGTGAATTATTCTTATGTTCTTTAAGTGTGAATATTCTTATTGTTCTTTAATGTGTATTTCTTAATTGTTCTTTAAGTGTGAATATTCTTATTGTTCTTTAAGTGTGAATATTCTTATTGTTCTTTAAGTGTGAATATTCTTTTTCTTTTGTGAATATTCTTTATTGTTCTTTAAGTGGTGAATATTCTTCTATTGTTCTTTTGTGAATATTCTTATTGTTCTTCAGTGTGAATATTTCTTATTGTTCTTCAAGTGTGAATATTCTTATTGTTCTTTAAGTGTGAATATTCTTATTCTTAAGTGTGAATATTCTTATTGTTCTTTAAGTGTGAATATTCTATTGTTCTTTAAGTGTGAATATTCTTATTGTTCTTTTAAGTGTGAATATTCTTATTGTTTCTTAAGTGTGTGAATATTCTTATTGTTCTTTAAGTCGTGAATATTCTTATTGTTCTTTAAGTGTGAAATATTCTTTGTGTTACTTTAAGTGTGAATATTCTTATTGTTCTCAAGTGTGAGTGTGGGATATGCTTATATTTATTGTTCTTTAAGTTGAATATTCTTATTGTTCTTTAAAGGTCGTGAAATATTCTATCATTGTTCTTTAAGTGTGAATTATTCTTATTTATCTTTAAGTGTGAATATCTTATTAGTTTCTTCAACCCCTGAGATAATTCTTTATTGTTCTTTGTAAAGTTGTAAATATTCTTCATTGTTCTTTAAGTGTGAATATTCTTATTTTCTTAAGTGTTATTCTTATTGTTCTTTAAGTGTGAATATTCTTTATTGTCTTCAAGTGTGAATATTCTTATTGCTTCTTTAAGTGTGATAAAATATTGTTCTTCAAGTGTGAATATCTTATTGTTCTTAAGTGTGAATATTCTATTTCTTCAATGTGAATATTCTTATTGTTCTTAGTGTGAATATTCTTATTGTTCTTTAAAGTGTGAATATTCTTATTGTTCTTAAGTTGAATTCTTATAATGTTCTTATATTCTTAATTGTTCTGAATATTCTTATGTTCTTTAAGTGTGAATATTCTTAATGTGTTCTTTAAGTGTGAATATTCTTATTGTTCTTTAAGTGTTGAATATTCTTATTGTTTCTTTAAGTGTGGAATATTCTTTATTGTTATTTTAAGTGTAATATTCTTATTGTTTCTTTAAGTGTGGAATATTCTTCTTGTTCTTTGTGTGAATTATTCTTAATTGTTCTTCATGTGAATATATTCTTTATTTCTTAAAGTGTGAATATTCTTATTGTTCTTCAAGTGTGAATATTCTTATTGTTCTTCAAGTGTGAATATTCTTATTGTTCTTTAAGTGTGAATATTCTTATTGTTCTTCAAGTGTGAATATTCTTATTGTTCTTCAAGTGTGAATATTCTTATTAAGTGTGAATATTCTTATTGTTCTTAAGTGTGAATATTCTTATTGTTCTTCAAGTGTTGAATATTCTTATTGTTCTTCAAGTGTGAATATTCTTATTGTTCTTTAGTTGAATATCTTATTGTTTCTTTAAGTGTGAATATTCTCTTAGTGTGTTCTTCAAGTGTGAATATTCTTATTGTTCTTTAAGTGTGAATATTCTTATTGTTCTTCAAGTGTGAATATTCTTTATTGTTCTTTAAGTGTGAATATTCTTATTGTTCTTAAGTGTGAATATTCTTATTGTTCTTCAAGTGTGAATATTCTTATTGTTCTTTAAGTGTGAATATTCTTATTGTTCTTTAAGTGTGAATATTCTTATTGTTCTTCAAGTGTGAATATTCTTATTGTTCTTCAAGTGTGAATATTCTTATTGTTCTTTAAGTGTGTTCTTTAATGTGAATATTCTGCTTTTAAGTGTGAATATTCTTATTGTTCTTTAAGCTGTGATATTCTTATTGTTCCCCTTATTGTTCTTTAAGTGTGAATATTCTTATTGTTCTTAAGATGTGAATATTCTTATTGTTCTTTAAGTGTGGAATTATTCTTATTGTTCTTTAAGTTAATTTCTTAATCGTAGTCAGTGACCAAAATTGCCATGGCGGAGGTATGCGGTTTCTTTAGTGCTTTCTAGTTATCATTCATCACTGACATTATATAAGCATCACTTTTTATCACAAAAAACAACGATAATTGATACACTGGATAAAAAGTGAACAGGCGGGAAAAGACAAAAAAAATGTTTGTGTGTGCATACATATCATATCTGTCTATCTATCTATGTATCTACTATCTATCGATCTATTTATCTATTATCTACTATTATATATCGTATCATATCTATCTATTCTATCTATCTGTCGTATCTATCTATTTTATTATCTATCTATCTATCTATCTATCTATCTTCTATCTATCTATCTATCTATCTATCTATCTATCTATCTATCTATCTATCTATCTATCTATCTATCTATCTATCTATCTATCGATCTCATCTAAATCTATTTTATCTATCATCTATTCTATCTATCTATCTATGCTATATCTTTCTATATATGAGTGTGATGGTGTTATGCGTGTGTGTATGCATCTATGTAGTGTGCCTGTGTGTGTGTGTTGTGTGTGTGTGTATTGTTGCCTGTGTATGTTGTGTATGTGTGTGTGGAGTGCAATGAGTGTTCTACCGCGCGTCCTAGTGGACTCGCTGTGAGTGTGTCCTCCTGGGTGTTTATGTGTGTGTTGTGTAGTGTGCGTGATAGCGCTGCTGCTCTGCTCTCTGCGCATCCTTCATGTTCTGTTGTAACGAGGAGTGTGCTTGTGTTGTGTGTCTGATGTGTTGTGTGTTTGGTGTGTTGGTGTGTGTGCTGTAGTGTGTGTTTGTGTGCATGTGTGTGATTTGCTGTGAGTGCATGAGTGTGCATGTGTGTGGTCTGTGTGTGAGTGCATGAAGTGTGATTGCTATGTGTGTGTGCGTTGTGTGTGGTGCGTGCCGATGTGTGTGTACACGAAATCCCCATCAGGCCTTATCAAAAAGCAGAGCGATAGAGGCGGCATTTTCAGATAACAAAAAGAATAGAAAGAACGAGGC
>NW_020872832.1:152500-162583 GCF_003789085.1 Penaeus vannamei | reverse complement strand
GCATCAATTGGCTTGTCATGTTTGTCTCTCTAATCAGTTCGACGGCTTTTAATTAAATGACACGAGCCACTGCATAATCGCATTAAAAACCGCTCACTGTACAATAATATACTTTTAAACTCTCCTCAGATGAAATAAAATCATTTCACACTTCTAGATTTTTTCCCATTAATATTAGTTTTTAATTTATTCTCTTTGCACCAATACGCAGGCCATTTGTTCTCATAGTTTGTTATCGGTGTGCGTGTTTGTGGTACCTTGATTAGTATACTGCCAGTCTATTTCTTCTCTCTGGATTCTGCTCTTTTTCTGTCTGCTCTTTACTCTCTCTCCTTCTCTTTTCCGAATTCTCGATTACTTATGCTACCTGCTTGACTTACTGCGTCTGATCTCGCTTCGCTTTACATACTTTCTTAAGGTCGGGTAACTACACCTCTACTTATACTCTCGTCCTCGCGTTTCTCTCTTCTTCTGCCGTCGCGCTTCCCCCTACTCATTCTCTACGAACCTTCCTACTTCCTCCTCGTCCTCTCGTCTCATCTCCCTGACCTGCCTCTTTAACCTCACCTCTCTCCTATCACTACACCCTCTCGTTACTCTCTTCTTCTTCTGCCTTCGTTTTCACTCTCTAAACTTCTCTCATACCATAACGTCTCGCCGCTCCTCAGCATCCTTTACTCTCTCCTCTCTGCATCCCTTCACCTTCCTCTATACCGATCTCCCTCCCTCTCACATGCCTCTCCTCTCAATCTGCCTCTTCTCCTACGACAACACTCCTCCGTCTCTCCTACTTTACTCTCCACTCTCAATCCTCTCTCAGCCCTCATCTTCCTCTCTCTCTCTCCTCCATCTCTCTCTCTCTCTCTTCCCTCCCTCCCGTCCCATCCCACTCGCCTCTCCCGAAATCTCCCTCGTCCCTCCCACCCTCTCCTCGCTCCTCCCCTGATCTCCTCAACCTCATCCCTCTCACCTCATCCCGTAACGCCCTCTCACTGCCTCCATCCTTCCCCTCCCCCCCCTCTCCCCCTCGCACTCCCTCTCCCCCCACTCCCCTCTCTCTCCCTCAATCTCTTCTAATCGTTCTCTCTTCGCTCTCGCTAAATCCCCTCTCCCTTTTTGTCTTTTTCTCCCTTCTTTCCTCATCTACTTTCTCTCCTCTCTCCTCCTCATCTCACTCTCTCTCTGCTCTCTCATCATCATAACCTCACTCATCCTCCTGTGCCCTATCACTTCTCTACCTCCCTCATCTCTCCCTTTCCTTCTCCCTCTCTCCTCATCCTCTCCTCACCATTCTCTCCTACTCCCTTCTCTCTCTCTCTCTCTCATTCGTCTCCTCTCACTCTCTCTTCTCTCTCTCTCTCTCTCTCGTCTCTCTCCTCTCCTCTCTCCTCTGTCTCTCACCTCAATCTATCTATCTCTCAAATTTATCTTTGAGATAGATTCGAAAGTCATCGAAAGTCGGTTCTTTGGTGAATACATTAAAATTTTCCTCTCATGCAGTCCCGCTCATCACGACCTTTTGAAATATTCGTCCTTGTTCATTCCGAGTTGACCTTGTGTGAACTTTTCTCTAAGAATCAGTGAGATGTTGGGATTCTTTTAAGCTCCTTGGGGGGGGGTAGGTGATTTTGCGATGAAAAAGGAAAACGTGCACTCTTATTAATGTTTGTTTGAAAGATGTTTATATTTTGTCATGTCAAGGTGTTATGAGAGACTGAAAATAGTCTCTTTCATAGACTAAATGAAATGACAAGCAGGTCTTAAAGTACTATTAACGTTATGACTATTACTAATACCATTTTGTATTATTATTTATTCTTTTGTTCTGAATTTATTTGAATTTGTTACGGTTATCAAGACGGGAGTAACAGCAGGCGGGAACAATATAGGAAAAGGATAGGTACGCAACAGGACGACATAAAACATAGGAACTACCAGTAGACGAGACACCTGCGCACTGAACGTATCCTGAAATGGCTGTTGCACAATCGACTGCGCAGAGTAGATCCAAAAGAGGCCTCCAAAATGCGCAAATAAAAAGGTGCGCGAATGGTGGACTTGGAGAGGCACATTACATGATTTTTAGAGAGAGGGCACACTGGTATTGAGCAAGACTACGTGCTGTCGCTTTTTTCTTCTTTTTCAATTTGATGATGACAAAATTCTTGTAATTTTTGTTTTCTTTATGTAACGGCTAGCTTTACGTAAATTCGTTTGAGCTCGTAGTAGCACGTAGATGATGATAATTATATCGAGTGTATATTATGCGCACACCTCTCTCATAATCTTACACGGTTTTGATTTTCTAATCTGTTTTGGAAGTGCTGTATGAATTAGATATAGCATGAGAAATTAAGAAAAGAAAAGAGGTATCATGGTATATGTAATGGCCCAGACTGTGTGGGATAACTACGATAAATAAGGATTATGTCAGAGAGTGAAGTTAAGAACTGTTTCTCTGTGCACACACGTATGTAGTTTTGACATGTTCTTTCACGGATTCCCACGCATGCGCATATACTACCTGCCTACCTACTCCAGGACGGGTGCGGGCGTATCATCAGCCAAGGGGCCCAAAAAGATCATACTGCCTCTTTGACGTGTAGGCACATCCACTCCCATGTAGTGCACGTGTACACTCATTCACATTCTTCCACCTACACATTTGTGAAGACACTCATAGACATGTGTACTGGAATGGATATTACTTACACATCTGAAGCGAAAGGGTTCAAACTATATATCAAATAATCTTTAAAAAAAATCCTTTATGTATTTGCTGTTAAATTCGGCTGACACAGCGATATCGTTAATTATGCATTTAAATAGGTAACCTTCTTATATTTGCTATTAAGTATAAACCCAATAATTAGAGTCTCATCTGACCAACTGCCTTGTATTCGGACCACACGTTATCAACAAATCATGAGATTTTAGTGGATCAAGGGACCGAACACGACGCGAAACATGGCGGGGATTCCCTTAGAGTTGTTTCAAAGTTATAATCTACAGTACCGGCGTCTGCAACTGAGCTAACTTGTGACAGATTGGGATGTTTGCGTCTAATAGGAAGCGTTGTTGTTGTTTTTAATGTTGTATTTGTTGTGACGTAATTGGTGTTGTAATTCTTCCTTGTTCGTATAATTGTAAATTCGTAGATAGTTATTTCTGTAACTTCAAAATATTTGTGTGCAAATGTGTGTATGTTCTTGTGTCTCTTTGTGTATCTTTCTAAATGTCTATACACTATAAACTATATATATTACTACACTGATTAAATTAACACATGTATATATACACCCAAAGCACATACACGCAAAGAAATATGATAGCGTGCGATAAATACAGCTTCCTCAGCATATATCACCAGCATGACATTTATTTCTACGTAGCAGACTGGACCATTCGGAACTGTCTTTTGAAAGTACTGTTACTTGTCAGTTCTCTCTCTCTCTCTCTCTCTCTCTCCTCTCTCTCTCTCTCTCTCTCTCTCTCTCTCTCTCTCTCTCTCTCTCTCTCTCTCTCTCTCTCTCTCTCTGGAGATGTTATTTTTGTCTCAATAAACGTGTCAAAGTCAATAAAGTATCTCTCTCTCTCTCTCTCTCTTTTTTCATTTTCTCTCTCCTTTTTCTCTCTCTCTCGTTCTCTCTCTCTCTCTCTCCTCTCTCTCTCTCTCTCTCTCTCTCTCTCTCTCTCTCTCTCTACTCTCTCTCTCTCTCTCTCTCTCTCTCTCTCTCTCTCTCTCTCTCTCTCTCTCTCTCTCTCTCTCACTCTCACTTTCTCTCTCTCTCTCTCTCTCTCTCTCTCTCTCTCTCTCTCTCTCTCTCTCTCTCTCTCTCTCTCTCTCTCTCTCTCTCTCTCTCTCTCTCTCTCTCTCTCTCTTACAGGTTTCAGGTTATTATTTCAACAGAGGGGATCTCGTCCGCATTTGATTTTTTTTTTTTTTACTAAGCCGATTACATGTTACATCGTTAGTATTGATAGCGGGATTTGAAAATCGACTAACATTTAAAAGAATATAAATAAAATAACACATAGCCAAAAATACGTTCAGTATATAATAGGCAGAAAGGGTGATGAATGGAGAATAGTTCTTTGGTTGTCCATGCCATTACCCTGGTCATATTTCTCTTTTAATTACGTCTATTTCTCTTTTAATTAAGACGTAATTTTTGTATTGTAGACAGTTCGATTGGGAATTTTCGCAGTTATGGTATGAATGGCGATAGTGACTATGATAATCACCATCAGATTGGCTGTAATGTTAATAATGATAGCAATGATGATAATGAAAATGAGGAGGAGGAGGATAACTTATAATAATGATCCTAAAGACGATTTATAGTACTAGTGGTAATGGTAGTGATAGTAACTGTCATGATTGATAATAATGATGATAGTCATAATTTCATGACAGCTATAGTACTCGGTCTTACTGCTAGTATGAATAATACTACAGTACCAATAGTGATCATGATTTTGTTAACGATACTGCAGCTGATATTTATGATAACAATATTTTGGTTAATTTTACCAGTAACAATAAGAACTAAATATTTCATGCAACCACAAAAGCCACATCATGGCAACAACGGACAATGACAATAAACAGATGTAAAACGACACCATTAGTGATGATAGTAATAAAAGAAATAGAAAATTATGATAATGATGATATGATAATATCAATAACAACAACAGCAATAATAGTAATGATCATTGTGACCCTACTACTAATGATAATCAAGTAAAGACAAGGATAGTGATAATAAATTTTATCATGAAATACGCAGCCTTAAATCACAGCCCAACCTTCGCCATCGCCATAACCCCCGAGTGGCGTCGGCTTTTCGAATCCGCTGCCTCCAAGTCAGTCTGTCCTGTGCTCTCTCTCTCTCTCGTTTTCAACGCATCATCCAAGTCAGTCTGTCCCTGCTCTCTCTCTCTCTCTCTCAACGCATCATCCAAGTCAGGTCTGTCCTGTGCTCATTTCAACGCATCATCAAGTCAGTCTGTCCTGAAGCTCTCTTCTCTCTCTCTTCATTTCAACGCATCATCCAAGTCAGTCTGTCCTGTGCTCTCTCTCTCTCTCTCTCTCATTTCAACGCTCATCCAAGTCAGTCTGTCCTGTGCTCTCTCTCTCTCTCTCTCTCTCGTATCAACGCATCATCCAAGTCAGTCTGTCCTGTGCTCTCTCTCTCTTTCTCTCTCGTATCAACGCATCTTCCATCATTTAGAGTGAAGCTAGGATTGACTGATTTCACGGCCGCTTGCTCTTGCGATCACCAACCACGTGTCTGGTGTGGGTCGTAGGCAACCGAGGTGGCGTTCCTTGTCCAGGGGAACAACGCGCCGGGAAATTTGAAATAGTCTTTGTTCATTTAAGGTGTAACTCGCACTCACTAGAACAATTCATGAACAATTATTTTAATTAGAGAAGTTAAAAAAAAATGGAGGTGTGGCCAAGGGTGATGTTCCGAATGCAGTACATAATTCACGCAGACGGTTTCCACCTGGTGACGTTACGTTGAATTATTGTTTTGTACTAAGAGTCAGTTTTGAATTTATGTGTTCTGCGCCACATATTTCATAAAAGGAAGGTGTACGCCTTTTTCTTTTTTTTCTATTTTGGAGTCTAAGTTAGAAATGATATCTGAGTTTTTTTTTTTTTTTTTTTTTTTTTTTTTTTTTTGTATCTCTTAAAATGAATTATTTTGCAGGCGTTTTTATTTTGGGGGTATTATATACAGGTGAGGGATACGGACTTATTACGTCTTATTTTTGGCGGTATTATATCGATGAGGATAGAGACTTATTACATCTTATTTTTGCCGGTATTATATCCAGGTGAGGTATACGGACTTATTACATCTTATTTTTTGGCGGTTTTATATACGGGCAGGGGATACGGACTTATTACATCTTATTTTTGGCGGGGATGCGGACTTATTACGTCATCAGGAAATAGATAAAATCAATAAAAAAGGACGTGAAGAAAAGAATAATTACAAGAAAAAAACGAATTGGTAGTAGGAGAATAAGACGAGGTAGAAGGGATAACAAAAGAATCAAAACAAGAAGAACAGGGGAAATAGGGGAAAAAAGAAATTTGTGTTGTAGAAGAAATAAGACAATTTTTTAAGAAGAAGAAAGGGAGAGAAATGAAAAGCGAATATGACGTACATGTCTTCCGTGATAGCGCCGTGCGTCTCCAACCTGGCACCATTTCCTGTTTATGCTCATTACAGAGGCGGGTCATTTCTCATTGACACATGCTCGTCTGTATTGTGCCCAGCTTGTCATCATGGTTCTCTTTCTCTCTTTCTCTTTCTTTAGTTTTTATATGTCTGTTTCTGTCTCTGTCTATCTTTTTATCTGTCTACCTTTTCTCTCTGTCTCTCTTTCTCTCTCTGTCTCTGTCTGTCTCTCTCCTCTCTCTCTCTCTCTCTCTCTCTCTCTCTCTCTCTCTCTCTCTCTCCTCTCTCTCTCTCTCTCTCTCTCTCTCTCTCTCTCTCTCTCTCTCTCTTCTCTTCCTCCCCACTATCTCTTGTTCTTTTTTTTAGAACAGATGCGTAGAATGATATCAAGAAAATGAAGACGATCCCCATTGAAATTTATCGCCGCGTAACCTGGCAACCTTCCTAACTTCTCTGCTTCCTCTTTCTTTTGATGTTCATTCTTTACTCGGTCTTTCAAAAGCAAAGATAAATATTAATGATAATAATAGATGATCAAGTCTAAACAACGATAATAAGAAGGAAAAAGAAGAAATGTTTGGTTGCATCTACCCATACGCAGACATAGGGATTTACCCACGCAGCAATAACACAGATGTGTTTGTTTGTTTATTTTGTTTTACTGTGTTTTTTCTTTGTTTTTTTTTAAAATTTTCAATTCACTCATCCATTTACCCAACGTACGTGCGAAATACTAGTCTCTACATGCGAAAAAGCATATACTACTTTAGTTTTCAACATACTACTTTGCAAGGGTTTGTTCCCTTCCTTTTTAACGCGAAAATGAGTGACGTCGCCATCACTATTGGCATCTTCCTTTGCCCGCTTTTATTGCAGTCTGATTGTGAGTATCTTTTGTGTCCTGGTATTGATGTTGCTCTTGTTGCTTATCATTGGCGTTGCTGTATCATTTTTATTGGCATTGTCATCACCACAATAGCAATGATCATTATGTTATGCTATGTGCTGATGGTAGTTCCGGGTTCGTTATTTTTATCTTAGTTAATGTAATTGTTATTCTATACGCGTGTGTGTGTGTGTGTGTGCGTGGTGTGCGTGTGCGTGTGTGTGTGTGTGTGTGTGTGTGTGTGTGTGTGTGTGTGTGTGTGTGTGTGTGTGTGTGTGTGTGTGTGTTTGTCGTTTAGATAGCAGGAAAGATGCACAAAGAGAGAGAGAGAAAAAAATATCTATAAAATATTTTTTATTGCCAGAACCGAGAGAAAAGGTCAGTCAATCTGTTGTCTTCAGCGTCGCATCCAGAATTCTCTTTTTTCATATAATTTATCTACAACAGAACTTTTTTATTGATGCGTTTGGCACTTTGATGATGGATTGTTTTTTTTTCTCGGAATCTGTAACTTCCGTTGTATTATTTTATGCTCATTAATAGTTTAATTGGTCTCCTGTGGTGGAGTTTGGTGGATGGACGACGTGTTTCTGCTTAATCAGGTACATTGTGTGCGTGTGTGCGTGTGCGTGTGTGTGTGTGTGTGTGTGTGTGTGTGTGTGTGTGAGTGTGTGTGTGTGTGTGTGTGTGTGTGTGTGTGTGTGTGTGTGTGTGTGGTGTGTGTGTGTGTGTGTAGTGGTGTGTGCGTGTGCGTGTGTGTGTGCGTGCGTGTGCCTCTAATGATGTACTCTAAGATGTTGATTCCAAAGCCCTGACGTTTCTGATACAACGCAAGGTCCACTAACCCACCGTTTCTGAACCAGTGTGAAGTGGTTCTTAAACTCACAGGTCCGCCTTACTGCTTCAGTATGAGACTGCTGACCGGAGTATTACCCGTGTGTCGGCAAAGGAAAGCAGTAATATCTGGTTATTATAGTTAGACACTGACCGCAGCCACGTGAGGAAGAAAAGTCCTTTCGTCTTTAGGCCTCAAGTCCGTCACGCCAAAAGTCGACGTTTCCTCTTTATAGTTCCTCGTTCCTCTTTATAGTTCCTCGTTCCCTCTTTCCTCGTTCCTCGTAGTTCTCTTTATATTCCTCGAAGAGATTTTAATTATCAAACTTGTAGCAGGGCAAGTGCAGCAGTTATGCGTTGAGTTACAATATAATAATTTACCTTCTGATGAATTGTAATTTATATTCTAAGGGAATGCGCGTTTATAATGTACCCCTTTCGCGAAGTGCATAGTGATAATGTACATTTCGCTTGAGCTGACACTAAAGGCAAAATAATTGTTCATTCCAGTGCATGCGAGTAATTTTCATTGAATTATCTAATATTACGTGATGTGTGCTCGTTCGCTATATCTGTACTGTAGTATGTCAAATAAGTGGTAGCCATATGGACGTGCTTCTCTTAGGCAAGTTATGTGGCAGTGAAGCAGCATGTCCTCTTAGAAGGGCTTTTTTTTCTTGTTGTTGGAAAGTGAGTGCACGATTTTTATTACTTTTATGTCCCTGATAGCTTTAGTTTTGATTAAAGGTGATGGTTGTGCTCACAATCATTCCATTGTTGTTGTAAAACTATCTTCTTTTTTCATTTTGTTAGAAACATCTCTCTTTTTTCCTTGGCTAAAAGGTCATATTTCGTTTTTCTTTTTTTTTTTTTTTCTTTCTTTTTTTTTTTCTTTCTTAAAAGTTTCATCCTGCTGACAGCCTGCCATCCCCACGTTCTCGACTGCTCTGATAGTCTCATGATTATTTTATGCTCATGATTGGCGTCCTTATGGCAATGTGTCCTTGCCTATACTCAAAGCACGTTTATTTTTCTTTCAGTCTGTATTTTCAGTGGAATGAAAATAAAAGCATGAAGGCATGAAATGTGAATTTATATGTATGTTACTAATCATTTCCATCCAGCTACTGGATGTTAAACGAGTTCTTCGGGGTAAAAATGTGCTTCCTTTGCGTATGATTTCATTTTTTGTACATTTTTTTGAGTACATGTGAACTCGGGTGTAATTCGCATTTATTGTGGACTTTTATATGTCTAATTTTGCGTTTGAATACTCTTAAAAGGTAGTTCTTCGCTTTTACAAGATAAGAATTAAGAAACCTGATGGAAGTGGTAAAACGACTGTATACTGTCTATTCTATTTTTTCTATTGTACCTTTGTATATCTGCAATATAGAATAGCTCTACTAAATCCGAAGATAAAACTGAATATTTTCCTGTGAAATAAAGATGGTATAAAGTAAAGAATGGAGAAACAGTGATACAACAATCGCAAAGAATTAAAGAATCTAAAAATGTCCACTAATTTGAGTAAGATCTTTCATCATCTTCAAGGAAATCTTCATCATCCATCGCTTTTAAATTCCCAAATAAAGGAACTGGTTTTAGGTGGTGTATTCTATGACTCCTTATTGCCTCTCTTCCCATATCAAAGCAATTAACTAGGGTTAGATTAATTATATACTTTCACATCTGTGATTTTAGGGGGATTCTTTCAGATAACGTAAAATGACTTTTATTTCTGATTGATAGGTTTCACTGTGAGAAAGTCGTAACTTTTTTTTCACATATTGCCTATTAGAAACTTTGAGTTGAAGTCCACATACTTATTATTGTAATGATTTATCTTCATCGTACACGTACAAAGAGAATACTGTATGATGATGTTTAAAAGTTCTGATGTATTCAGCTCATGTTGCGAATCACGTGGAATATTCTTGTCATTTGTGAAGGTAAGAAGAAATATAGTCAAATGTGTCAGCAGTAAGAGGCAACATCTGCTTTAAACTTCCATCCACAAAAAAAAAAAAAAAATGTAGCCGTAGATACATCTATCAGTTCTACAGGAGGCCACAGGAGAGAGAAGAGAAATGTTTGAAGTGCGCTTTATAAGGAGAATGACTTTCCGGAGAACATATTTTGTCAGGACTCAGAAAGTAGTTATGA
>NW_020872832.1:137500-145000 GCF_003789085.1 Penaeus vannamei | reverse complement strand
AAAAAGTTAAGGAAGGATGGCAAGGGGTCGTAGCCTCGCCAAGGACTGGAGGAGGACCATGAGCAGCGACGGCCCTCGATGAATCCCCTCGCCCTCGTCTTCTGGGCCTTCTGTCATGCCTCTGCGGTTGGCACGATTTGGCACCATCACCTCCGCTAATAGTCTGTGTTGGGTTGGTCTGTTATAACACGGATAGCACGTGCTTCGCCATTAATGGAAATAAAGTAGCTTCGGCTAAGTGGTCGGATTGAGACTGAAAGAGAGAAAACAGGCGCTTTAACTGGTTTATATATGGATACAAGACTTGAGATTAATTCAATTGAGAGAGGGGAATGGGAAGAGAGGAGGAGGGATGAAATTATATAGTACATGTCTGTGGTAAGATAAAATGAACGAGTGTGAGAATGAGGGTATGATATGACGCAATTTATATATATTCTCATTGCACTCTAAAACACAGGGGGGATGATAAAGGCTTATTTCTTGCCATTTACACTCTTTCAATGACTTCCCACCCTCCTAAACCCAACCACTACAGACGACTGCAATCAAAACGGTTTTGTGAATGAGGTCCCTGTTCTTCAGCCTGAGATACAGTCACAATCACAAGAAGAAAGACACCATAAACCATAGCGTTTCGAGCCTGACCACACTCCTTATCAGGCGATAAAAGGCTCAAAGGATCAAAACGTAACATTTCATTATTCCTTTATAATAACCCCCCTCCCTTCCTTCTCCCCTCTCCCTCTTTCTACCCTTTCTCCTTTCTCTCCCTCTCCTCTTTGCTCCCCTTATCCTTCCCTTCTCCCCCTCTCCCTCTTCTCTCCCTTCTCCTTTCCCTCTCCCCCTCTCCCTCTCTCTCCCCTTCTCCTTCCTCTCCCCCTCTCCCTCTCTCTCCCCTCTCCTCCCCTCTCCCCTCTCCCTCCCAAGCCTTCATTAATACCTACATTAATATATAAATATTATATAGTCACTTTGACATGACTCTGCTACCTGTCGTTACAAAAGCGAATATTTCCAAGTACTAAAAACAGTTGTCTCGTTTGTACGCACGAAGGTTTTATACTTCCACGATTTTTGCAATCAAACTTATACGAATTAAATACTAATGAATTATTAAAGGGTGAATCAACGTCATTGTTATAATGTAGAAACCATTGTTGTTAATAAGCTTTTATTTGAACCTTTGGGAATACAATCCAGGAATTCACCATTAGATGTTATCCAATACTAATAAAACTTCCGATGAGATTTTATGAAGACAGGATGTATTTTGCGTTACAGGGTAATGTTAAGGTTTCCCCGGGGTTGCGAATTGCTAATATTATATCTTTTGCTGCATTAAGATGATATAATCTATCGCCGCTTTCCATCGATAATTCATTATTTTTTATATATTACCAGTCTCCTTAAGTGAAGATGTATTTCCATGTTGTTATCTTTGCCGTCACTGTTATTATTCCGACGGTTATGTTGATATTAGTATTTTTGTTTTTGCTTTACTATTATTACTGTATTTATCATCGTCATTGTCATTATCATCATCTAGATGTATATCTTCATCTTCATCTTCATCATAACCATCATCATATTCATATTTTTCATCATCTCAGTCATGATAATTATTATCATTATCATTAGTATTATTACCGCTGTTTTGTCAGTGTTATTATTGTAGTTATTGCCATTTTAATCATCATTATTGCTCTAATTATTGATGCTATTATTTTTGTCATTGTTGTTGCTTTTCCTTTTGTTGTTATTTTTGGTTATCATCATTATCATAATCATTACCTACTAATGTTGCTAATTTTCTCCACGAGTTTTGCAACTGTTTAGATGAAACATCACTGTTGCAAATATATTAACCATATGTTTACTCCGCCTTGATAATATTGTCATTTAGAGTTCAGCAAGTTAAACTACACTCCGGCCATTTAATGTAGTTCAAAAAAGACTTATATGATTAATTGTTTCCCTGAGGCGAAGGGACCTTGCTAATGAGACTCTTTCAAATTATTGATAAAAGCTAATTATTGATAAAAGGTATGAATACTCTAAAATGTGTATATTTTGTC
The DNA here is from genome assembly GCF_003789085.1 of Penaeus vannamei. Lineage (NCBI taxonomy): Eukaryota > Metazoa > Arthropoda > Malacostraca > Decapoda > Penaeidae > Penaeus > Penaeus vannamei. Next base: position 142,922 of record NW_020872832.1, on the reverse strand, counting down.
TACAGATGTTTTATTGAGATAAAAGCTAATAGATGTGGATGTTCTAAAACATTTTGTCTAGAGATGTTTGAATGGATGTGCCAGTAATGAGAACATCTTAGTTATGATTCAAAAACGTTTGATATAAACGTTTGATACCACAGTAGGAATGCATATGATGTGTGTATTCCTTGATGCCATCCCAGAATCATTGTAACATTGGATATTATAGACTTAGAAGTTTTTTTTCTTTCTGAAGTTTTTTTTCTTTCTCTCTCTTTCTTCTTTCTTTAAAGTTTTTTTCTTTCTTTTCTTTTTTTTTCATTCTTTCTGTTTTCTTTCTTTTTTCATTCTTCTTTCTTTATTTTTTTTTCTTTCTTTTTTTCATTCTTTCTGTTTTCTTTCATTTTTCATTCTTTAAATTTTTTTTCTTTCATTTTTTTTCTTTTTCTTTTTAAATTATTTGTTTTTTTTTTCCTTTTTATGCGTGTTGCAATAAGGTGTGTACCTACTCTTGCTAGTTTGAAGCTTATGAAATGTTTTACAGAGCACGACTTATATTTTTTTATATCTATTTTAATTACTCTTATCAATTATCTAACCAATTTGTTTCAACTTATTGCCATAAATTAAAAAGATATATATATATATATATATATTCTGAATATCACAGTGACCCTTGTGAGTTTAATATTCTTCATGTATCTTTATGTATAAATACTTGATCTTCGTGTCCCTTGAGCTCTTAAAATATGTATCTTCAAAAGAGTCCAGTTAACAATACTAGGTACTGTATTTTCTTTAACGTATTGTATGTAATGATTCTAAATATCAGTTTCAATTTCAGTGGTTAATGCTAGTAGTTTTAATCATCTTCATCTTCATAATCATCACACCATCTTCATCTTCATCTTCATCTCCCTCTTCTTCCTCTCCCTCTCCCTCATTATCATCATCATCATCACCATCACATCATCATCATCATCATCATCATCATCATCATCATCATCATCATCATCATCATCATCATCATCATCATCATCATCATCATCATCATCATCATATCACCATTATTCCATCATCATCATCATCTCATCTTCATCACCATCTCCATCTCCATCATCTCGATTTTCATCTCCCATCTTCACCAGCAGCAGCAGCAGCATCTCATCATCATAATTACTATTAATTGTAGTTCAATAGTTAGTTCTCCTTTATACCAGGAAATTTCCGAAGAGCATATCTTGCATCATATGATTCATCATTCACACATTCCTTATCTCAGAGGTTACTCTTTAGTTTGTACTCCTTTACAAACGCACGCACACACATACGCACGCATGCACACACGCACATACACATTCGCTCACGCACACGCACTCGCACGTTTTACACACACAACACACACACACACATACACACTACACACATACACACACACACACACACACACACACACACGCACGCACACACACACACACACACACACACACACACACACACACACACACACACACACACACACACACACACCACACACACACACACACACACACACCACACACCACACACACACACGCACGCACGCACACACGCACGCACGCACACGCACACCCACACAATGCAAACATACACATGCATTTGTGTATGTGTGTGTGCGTGTTTTTTTAAAGTTTACACTGGAAGTATATCCAGGGAATACGAATAAATTTCCCACCGTGTAAAAGAAAGGAGAGAAGGATGATTAAAAAAAAGAAAAAAAAAGGGGGGGGGTAGAGCAACACCAGGACGACAGCTCATGATGAGAGAGAGCTTTCACTTTAAAACAAGGAGAGCTGTTGCTGTTGCTCTTAGAGCTCTTGGGTGAAGTGTGTGACGTGAATGAGTTGTCTGGTAAGAGTTTTGTTTACGGGTCGAGAGCACCTGCGCCCCGTCAGCTGGTTTTACGTCTCGATCGATGGGCGTGAGGGCGTGGGCGGGAGGGTGAGGATGTGTGTGTGTTTGTATGTACATATTAGTATATTTATCTCTTTCGCTCTGAGAGGACGCGCGATGTATGTACACTCGCTCTGTCTATCTGTTTGTCTGTCTTTGTGTCTGGCTCTCTGGATCTTTCTCTTTCTCTTTGGCTTCTCTCTCTCTCTCTTCTCTCTTCTCTCTCTCTCTCTCTCTCTCTTCTCTCTCCTCTCTCTCTTCTCTCTCTCTCTCTCTCTCTCTCTCTCTCTCTGTGTTGTGTGTGTGTGTGTGTGTGTGTGTGTGTTTGTGTGTGTGTATGTGTGTGTGTGTGTATGTTCTGTGTATGTCTGTGGTGCAGCGGTGCTTGCAATCTTGCTGACCTGCGTTCAATCCCGCGCGCTTCCGGTGGATGGTATCCCCGGCCATTTCTTGCACACAGGGTGGGGGGGGGGGATTTAGAAGCAAAATAAAACAGAGAGTATGTTACAGTAAAGAATATCCATTGTAAAATGGAATTAAAACTAATCTTAAAAGTCTCTCTCTCTCTCTCTCTCTCTCTCTCTCTCTCTCTCTCTCTCTCTCTCTCTCTCTCTCTCTCTCTCTCTCTCTCTCTCTCTCTCTCTCTCTCTCTCTTATCTCTCTTAATTTATCCACCAGTCCATCCATCCATTCACCCAAAACCCACACACCCTATATTTCTATCTATCCATCAATTCATCTGTTTATCCATTTACCTATATATCTATCTATCCATCTATCCAATTATGTACTTATCTCATCTATATATTTACGTATTCTTTATCATTATATCAAACTTTTTAAATAAGTTGGGGCTTAAATTTTCGTTTAAACCAATCCGTTTTCCTCCGATCCTATTTTTCCCCGCAGGCAAAGAAGCCAAGTACTTATTAGGACAGAATGCACAAAAAAATGGCAAATTGGTTTCCTCGTTGCCGCCTCCCCCTTCGCAGCCCGGCGCCTAAATCCCGTGTTTGGCCAAGCTCTTCGCAAGGAACAAAGGAGCGCTAAAGGTTGTAGAACGAAGGCTCGAAGCGACCTCTCTGAGCGGAGTTTCTCACGATCCCCAAACAGTGTCCGTCTCACGATCTTCTGGAGAGAGAGAGAAAAAAAATAAGATGGAAACAAAACAAAAACGACAACAAAATACTCGGGGGAAAGTCGTGGTTGTTTTGCGATCGTCCGCGAGAGGGTTTTGGAGGAACGTCGTGGCTCGCCTCTGACCCCGGTGTGTGTGTGTGTGTGTGTGTGTGTGTGTGTGTGTGTGTGTGTGTGTGTGTGTGTGTGTGTGTGTGTGTGTGTGTGTGTGTGTGTGTGTGTGTGTGTGTGTGTGTGACGATAGTGCACTCTTTGAAGCACAAAATCCTCTACTAATGAAATATAAAAGCCAAAAATCAACTGCTATACCGAAATAAAGAGGATAAGGACAATGTATTTTTTAAACTGACAGTCCTAAAATTCTGTTGATTTCCTACAATCGTGAAGATTCGAGCATAGGAAAATTGTGTTCAAAACTGATTTGCGTTTCACAATTTCTTTAAGCATACGGTCATAAGCTTCGCGAGATGTAGAGAGAGAGAGCGAGAGAGAGAGAGAGAAGAGGAGAGAGAGAAGAGAGAAGAAAAAGAAGAAAAAAGAAGAAAAGAAAGAGGAAGAGAGAGAAAAGAGAGAAGAGCGAGAGAGCGAGAGAGAGAGAGCGTCAGCGAGCGAGAGAGAGAGAGCGTCAGCGAGCAGAGAGAGAGAGAGAGAGAGCGAGAGCGAGCGAGAGAGAGAGAGAGAGAGAGAGCGTCAGCGAGCGAGAGAGAGAGAGCGTCAGCGAGCGAGAGAGAGAGAGAAAGATGAGAGGAGACATTTTGGGGAACCTTCCTCGTCGGCAACAGGTTGTCTTGAGTGTTCTTTGGATTTATTCTCATGGCTCGATCTCGTGGCTTTCCCTTTTCTGGCCGGTGGAACTCTTTTCTTTTCTTTTTCTTTTGTTTTGTTTAAATCTATGATTCATTAGAGTTTTTGTACGATTTCCCTTGTGCATATTTGACTCTCTTTGAGGGTGCATTCCCACGATGCCCAAATGAGTGCTATTCTCTTTGATCTGTTTTAATTCATTGTTATTGTTATTCTCATCACTTCATTATCGTAATCAATACCTTATCAGTATCTTATGATTATCATATCATGTTCATTGACATCGACATTAATTATACGTGTAGATTCAGAAATGCATCATGGTGGTGTTGGTCGCACATGCCCCACGCTAGATTTCTTTTCCACGGTTCCTGGTGGACTTGGGGTGAAAGCAGGGTGGAATTGAGGGTCTAGAAAAGGGTAGACAGGCAGGCAGACAGGAAGGGGAACAAGTAGGGTGCAGGCAGGCAGACAGGCATGCACGCAAGGTGGCAGACAGACAGACAAGCCAGAAAGTATGCAGACAGGCAAACGAGCAGATAAACAGGCAAGTAAACAAGCAGATAGACAAGCAATGAATTAAGCAGACAGACAGGCAAGCAAACAGGCAGACAAGAAAGTAAGCAGTAACCAGACAAGCAAGAAACTAAGCAGCAGACAGCCAAGCAAACAAAAAGGCAGACAGACAAGCAAACAAACAGACAAGCAAGAAACTAAGCAGTGGACAGGCAAGCAAACAAGCAGGCAGACAGGCAAGCAAACAAGCAGGCAGACAGGCAAGTAAACAAACAGGCAGGCAAGAAAGTAAACAGCAGAAAGGCAAGCAAGAAAGTAAGCAGGCAGACAGGCAAGTAAACAAACAGGCAGGCAAGAAAGTAAACAGCAGAAAGGCAAACAAGAAAGTAAGCAGCAGACAGGCAAGCAAACAAACAGGAAGGCAAGAAAGGAAGCAGGCAGACAGGCAATGGGTGAACCAATTTGTGTGATTTTTTTCCTAATAACTACTTGGCTTCTACGCTTGCGGAAGAAATGGGATTGGAGAAAACGGATTGGTTTAAGCGAAACTTCGAGCCTCTATATATACGAAAGTATGATATAATGCTATAAAAATACATAAATAGATATGGTAAATAAATACATTGATTGGATAGATGGATTGATATATATCTATGTAAATTGATAAGTACATGAATAGATAAACAGATGAATGGATGGATATATAAACAGATTGACGGATAAATAGATGGATGGATGAGTGAATGAATAAATGGATGGACATTGATGGATAAATCAAGAGAGATAAGGAGAGAGCGAGAAAGAGAGAGAGAAAACGAGACAGAGACGGAGAGACGGGCAGACATAGAAAAATATTAAGAGAGAGAGAGAAAGAGGAACAACCCCCCCCCCCAAAAAAAAAAAAAAAAAAAAAAGAGGGAAAATGTACTGTATCATTTCACGCCAAACTGGTTAACCACTTTATCGGGCACAGTGGATTTTTTGGTCTAATGCTCATGCTATTGTAGAATATTGCATTTCATTTAGCGAAAAATTGCACGTCACTTGGTGG
>NW_020872832.1:117500-132500 GCF_003789085.1 Penaeus vannamei | reverse complement strand
GTGTTTATATATATGCTCTTAGTTGGCTTGGTGATACAACTTCTACAGACTCGTTACTTAATTGTCTCTTGCTTTTTCTGCTTAATTGTCTTTGCTTTTCTTTCTTCGCTCGTATCCGCAATTGTATCCCTTGCTGAGATGTCCAACTCAGTCAAAACAGAGGAACTGACCTGGGATTTCGCTGTTTAAACAGGTGTCGTTCACACAACAGACTACCTGTTTGCTTAGGTTGCAGCTAACAAAAACACACCGATTCCATATGACATATAACAGTATTTTTTACCTCCGCAAAGGTTATGTTTTAGGTCGCGTTGTTTTGTTTGTTCTTGGTTAACAGGATAACAAAAAGTTTTGAATAGATTTTCCTGAAATTTGTACCAGAGATAGGCTAGGCGTGTTTTTGCATGGCCCAGAAGTATCATGACTGAGAAGCTATACATTTTAAGAGTTGAGTATCTTGCAAAGTCCTAATACATCTTGTAAATCATTGCACCGGTATAGTAACACCACGAGCCATGATCTAGGCAGCATGGCTAGCCAACTGCTGACTTGATCCTCGGACGGGTCGTCAGTGTTTGACTTTCTCATGGGAAATTCTTGCATGACGTTTTTATCTCTTGATTATGGATTATTAACGGTTTTGACAAGTATCCAACGCCTATTCACTTTCAGAACCAAAGTATTCGTTCAAGAGTCACTTTTCTATGCTTTCTCTCCCTCTAAGATTAGCTCAGAATTCACAAGTGAAACAATAACATTGGGTCAATATTAGGCGTCTACTCGACGTCGAATAGGTGTCGAACCTTTAGGAGGAGGGGTCAGAAGTTCTGATGACGGGTGCATAAAGCAAAAGATCTCTCTAGACCCCATTGTCTGAGTGGTTAGGCAGGCAGAGTTCATATTAGGTCTAGAGTAGAAAGAGAAAATAGGCAAAAAAGAGAGAAAGAAAAAAGACAAAGAAAGAGATTGGATGGGTATGTAGGGTTAGTGAGTAGGTGGAAGAATGAGCGAGTCAATGAGTTAATAAGTAAGCCAGTTAATAACTGGGAGTGTGTGGATTTAGTGCGCGAGACAGAGACAGCGAAAGGGAGACAAGAGACAGAAGAGAGCGAAGAGAGAGGAGAGAGAGGCTTGAATAGAGAGAAGGGATAGATAGTTTTATTATATGGAACATATTTTCCCATATGAGTTTCATTCCGGTCCGGATTGCGCACAATATTAATTCTTTATTAATATACTGAAAATAAAGTTCAAACAACTGCCAGGTTGAGATATTTTTTATATTAATGCTGAGAGAGAGAGAGAGAGAGAGAGAGAGAGAGAGAGAGAGAGAGAGAGAGAGAGAGAGAGAGAGAGAGAGAGAGAGAGAGAGAGAGAGAGAGAGAGAGAGACAGCGAGAGAGGGAGAGAGAGAGAGAGAGAGAGAGAGCGAGATAGAGAGAGAGAGAGAAAGGATGCGAGCAAGGTCATAGCGAAAGGAAAAAAGAGAGTGAAAAAATGAAAGTCAAAGGGAAAACTAAATAGAGAGTGAGTGAAAAAAATCAGTAAGAAAAAGAGCGAGCGAACTGCGGAAAAAATAGACAGAGAAAGAGAAATACGCGCCACAGTGTATCCGCTTGCTTGCGTGAGTGTACGTAGTGTGTGTGGTGCGTGCGTGCCTGCGTGAGTGTAAGTGTGTGTGCGTGCGTGAATGTGCGTGAGTGTGTGTGTGTGCGTGAGTGTAAGTGAGTGTGTGTGCGTGCGTGAGTGTACGTGAGTGTGTGTGCGTGCGTGAGTGTACGTGAGTGTGTGTGCGTGCGTGAGTGTACGTGAGTGGTGTGGTGCGTGCGTGAGTGTGTGAGTGTGTGTGCGTGCGTGAGTGTACGTGAGTGTGTGTGCGTGCGTGAGTGTGTGTGTGTGTGCGTGCGTGAGTGTACGTGAGTGTGTGTGCGTGCGTGAGTGTACGTGAGTGTGTGTGGTGCGTGAGTGTACGTGAGTGTGTGTGCGTGCGTGAGTGTGTGTGCGTGCGTGAGTGTACGTGAGTGTGTGTGCGTGCGTGAGTGTAAGTGAGTGTGGTGCGTGCGTGAGTGAGTGAGTGAGTGTCGTGAGTGTGTGTGCGTGCGTGAGTGTACGTGAGTGTGTGTGGTGCGTGAGTGTACGTGAGTGTGTGTGCGTGCGTGATTGTACGTGTGTGTGGTGCGTGCGTGAGTGTGTGCGTGCGTGAGTGTACGTGAGTGTGTGTGCGTGCGTGAGTGTAGTGAGTGTGTGTGCGTGCGTGAGCGTGAGTGTGTGTGCGTGCGTGAGTGTAAGTGAGTGAGTGCGTGCGTGAGTGTAAGTGAGTGTGTGTGCGTGCGTGTGTGTGCGTGCGTGAGTGTACGTGAGTGTGTGTGCGTGCGTGAGTGTACGTGAGTGTGTGTGCGTGCGTGAGTGTGTGTGCGTGCGTGAGTGTGTGTGTGCGTGCGTGAGTGTACGTGAGTGTGTGTGCGTGCGTGAGTGTACGTGTGTGTGTGCGTGGTGAGTGTGTGTGGTGCGTGAGTGTGTGAGTGTGTGTGCGTGCGTGAGTGTACGTGAGTGTGTGTGCGTGCGTGAGTGTACGTGAGTGTGTGTGCGTGCGTGAGTGTACGTGAGTGTGTGTGCGTGCGTGAGTGTACGTGAGTGTGTGTGCGTGCGTGAGTGTACGTGAGTGTACGTGAGTGTGTGGTGCGTGAGTGTACGTGAGTGTGTGTGCGTGCGTGAGTGTGTGAGTGTGTGTGCGTGCGTGCGTGAGTGTACGTGAGTGTGTGTGCGTGCGTGAGTGCGTGAGTGTGTGTGTGCGTGAGTGTGTGTGCGTGCGTGTAAGTGAGTGTGTGCGTGCGTGAGTGTAAGTGAGTGCGTGTGCGTGCGTGAGTGTACGTGAGTGTGTGTGCGTGCGTGAGTGTGACGTGTGTGAGTGAGTGCGTGAGTGAGTGTGTGTGTGTGTGCGTGTGTGTGCACGCGTGAGTGTACGTGAATATGCGTGCGTGCGTGTGTGTGTGCGCGTGAGTGTACGTGAATGTGCGCACGTGAGTAAGCATGCGTGTGTACGTACGTGAGTAAGCATACGTGAATATACGTGAGTATGCATGAATAAAAAGAAAAACCCGCATAGTATACGCCACTCGCCTAACCTGCCTCCCCCTCGATACCAAATCAGACACCTTCATAATCGATTTTTTTTTCCACCAGATCTGAAAGCGCTCTATTTTTTTCCTGACGTTGTGACTTCATTCGGCAGGAGATTGCATGGCGGGGGAATACGTATGACCGTGACGTCGTTCTCATGAATTTGAAAAGATGCAGGTGCTTAAGGCTGTAAGGCCGTGTTCTCTCGCCGTGTGTCGCTTGGAATCCAAATTCTCTCCGAATTTTCTTGTTTTCATTATGGATGTCATGGGTTTTAACATTTCATTGCTCTGTTAGCATTTTTAATTCTTGGTTTTTTTTTTTTTTTTTTTTTTTTTTTTTTTTTTAGGGGGGAGGGGATGTTATGGGCTGATTCTCTTGATTTGTTTGTTTGTTTGTTTTCTTTAGGCGTTCAATATAATATACGGAAACTTTTTTTTTTAATAATATTACTTTCTTTAGTTCATGTAATCAAGAATATAAGAGATAGGTTGGTAAATGTTGATTGAGAGAAAACTTGAAAAAAGAGAAAGTTTGAGAGAGAATGAGTAAAAATGCCTGTGAAAGAGAGCGAGCGAGAAAGCGAGGAAGTAAGGAAGAGAGAAAGAGAGACAGAGATAAAGGGAAAGAGAAAGAGGGGAGGGAACGGGAAAGGAGAGAGAGGAAGGGAGAGAAACAGAAATAGATAAGTACAGATAGAGACAGACAGACAATCGGTCAGTTAGCCACTCACTCACTCACTCACTCACTCACTCACTCACTCACTCTCACTCACTCACTCACTCACTCACTCACTCACTCACTCACACACACACAACACACACCACACACACACACACACACACACACACACACACACACACACACACACACACACACACACACACACACACACACACAACACAACACAACACAACACAAACACAAACAAAACACAAACAACACACACAAACACACACACGACTCAGTCAGTTACTCATTTATTCAGTTAGTCAAAGACCAAAAAAGAAATAGAGAAAAGGAAAGAAGCGAAAGGATAAGAAAATGAAAATAAAAGAAAGAGAAAACGAACCAGCTACACGAGAATCCCCTACAGATTTTATAGCCCATAACACCCCCTCCCCCAAAAAAAAAAAAAAATCCAATATCCAAAAACGCCATAATTTTTTCCGAATTACTTGATCCTAATCTTTTAACAAGAGACTACGCCGAGGTTCGTCTTTGATCCGATGACAGTTGGACTTTTAGGTATTCAGACGTCGCGGTGTCATGTCTTTGGTGTCATTAAGGGTGACAGCTGTGTAGGTGTGTGGTACTCTTTCATTTCATTTTCACCTCTTCTTCTCTTTCTCGGTCTCTTTCTTTGTCTGTCTTTTTATCTGTCTTTCTCTTTTTCTTTCTCTTTCTCATTATCTTTTCTTTATCTCTTTATATTTCTCTCTCTCTGTTTATATTTCTCTCTCTGTTTATCTCTCTCTCTCTCTCTCTCTCTCTCTCTCTCTCTCTCTCTCTCTCTTCTCTCCTCTCTCTCTCTCTCTCTCTCTCTCTCTCTCTCTCTCTCTCTCTCTCTCTCTCTCTCTCACTCTCACTCTCACTCTCACTCTCTCTCTATCTATCTATCTATCTATCTATCTATCTATCTATCTATCTCTCTCTCTCTCTCTCTCTCTCTCTCTATATATATATATATATATATATATATATATATATATATATATATGTCTATCTCTATATATATCTCTCTCTCACTCTTCTCTCTCTCATTCTTTCTCCCATTCACACACTCTCTCTCTCACATTTCCTCCCTCCCGTGTTCTTCTAAGAAATTAGAGAATGCATTCATGCGGAGAAATGAACTGGCAAGCGACCTACTGTTGGCTCTGCAGAGTTAACACTAAGAGCGGGAAAGGATGGGATTACCCTCACCTTTAATACATGCATGACGCCATTCACTCGTAGCCATGACTCAGAAGAAAGCCAGAAATTATTTAAAAAGATTCTTATACGTCATGAATAGATTAATCGATTGTGGTTTCCATGTAAGAGTATTTAGGATTTGAAAAAAGTAGGATAGTATTGGTACATTTCTCTCTCAGAAAGATGCTGTATGCACAAATAAAAACAATATGTTGAACGACACCAACATCCTTTGAACACGTTTTCGCGAATCTTTTCTCAGGAGGAACAGCGGGTTCGGAGGGTATTGAAGCTCGGGTCTCACTACCTGGCAAACCCGGTATATGTATGATGATATACATAAATGATATTTGCGTACGGATGCATGTAGACGTGGAATTTATGATGGCTATTTGTGAAGTTCTTCTCGGGCGGGCAGCAGGTTGTGTGATATGCAGATGAGACGGCCCAGCTGCGGCCTCGTACGTGCTGCGTGTGGTTGAGAAGTCTCCTGTCCCAGATATACAGTAACATTACACACTTTTACAGATACAGAACCTGTGTTTCTCTCGCAAAGGAGAGGAAACGTGAAAAAATGATAAAAGAGAACGTGAGGCTTTAACAGTTACAAGGCTTGAACACTGAATACCGCTGTGACATTTCCGAGTTGGTGTTGAGATGAAACACGTCAATTTAGAGAGAGAGAGAGAGACACACACACACACGTTTCTGTCATGCATCCCTCCTTCTTGCTCCTTCCACGCTCTTCCCCTCGCGTAACTTCCTCCCTCCCCCCCCCCTCGAGGAGAAACGAGTGTTCTTATATTTCCATCCTTTCGCAATCCTTCACCTCCACCTATCTCATCTCATCGCCGCATCCGCTCCATCTATCTTCCACCCGTCCGCTGGCCCCGTGATTCTCCCAAGAATAGTGGAGAGAGAGTGTTGTGCGTCTATTCCCTTTATTATCGTTGCCTGGCTTAGCCATTCAAGCCCCGTAACAGATTTGCGATGGAGGAAAAATAACGGTGGAGGAAAATAACGGTGGAAGGAAATAAATAACGATGGAGGGAAATAGCGGTAGAGAAAAAATAACGAATGAGAAAAATAACGGTGGAAGGAAATAGATAACGAATGAGGAAAATAACAGTGGAGAAAAATAACGAATGAGGAAAATAACGGTGGAGGGAAATAAATAACGATGGAGGGAAATAGCGTTAGAGAAAAATAACGAATGAGGAAAATAACGGTGGCGGAAATTATAGGTGGAGGAAAATAACCATGGAAAAAATAACGAATGGGGAAAATAACGATGGAGGAAAATAATAAAAATTAATAGATACGAGAGAATAACTTCAATGCTCGATAGAAATGCGACAATAACAAGCTATGGGGATGCAGAGATGGGTGCAATTCCCTTGCATAGATCATTGGGGTGATACTCTAGGGTATCTTTCAAGTATATATATGTATCCCAACGACATTTATATCTGTGTAATGGTAAAAGTTTGGATATACTTCATAAGTTTGTTGTCTTGTTTCTCCCGTGTGAAACTTTTCAATTATAGGTGTACGTTTGTTCTCATAACCACGTGAGCGATCGTTTTGGGTTAGAGGTGGAGGGAGAATGAGTGAGTGAGGGAGTGAGTGTGTGAGTGAGTGAGTGAGTGAGTGAGTGTGTTTTGGGTTTGGGTTAGAGGTGGAGGGAGAGTGAGTGAGTTTTGGGTCTGGGTTAGAGGTGGAGGGAGAATGAGTGAGTGAGGGAGTGAGTAAGTAAGTGAGGGAGTGAGTTTCGGGTCTGGGTTAGAGGTGGAGAGAGAATGAGTGAGTGTGTGAGTGAGTGAGTTAGTGTGAGTTTTGGGTCTGGTCAGAGGTGGAGAGATAATGAGTGAGTGAGTGAGTGAGTGTGAGTTTTGGTCTGGGTTAGAGGTGGAGGGAGAATGAGTGAGTGTGTGAGTGAGTGAGTGAGTGCGAGTTTTGGGTCTGGGTTAGAGGTGGAGAGAGAATGAGTGAGTATGTGAGTGAGTGAGTGAGTGAGTGAGTGTGTTTTGGGTTTGGGTTAGAGGTGGAGAGTGAGTGAGTGAGTGAGTGAGTGAGTGAGTTTTGGGTCTGGGTTAGAGGTGGAGGGAGAATGAGTGAGCGAGTGTGTGAGTGAGTAGGTGAGTGAGTGAGTAAGTGAGTGAGTGTGTGTTTTGGGTCTGGGTTAGAGGTGGAGAGAGAATGAGTGAGCGAGTGTGTGAGTGAGTGAGTAGGTGAATGTGTGAGTAGGTGAGTGAGTGAGTAAGTGAGTGAGTGAGTGAGTGTGTGTTTTGGGTCTGGGTTAGAGGTGGAGAGAGAATGAGTGAGCGAGTGTGTGAGTGTGTGAGTAGGTCAATGTGTGGAGTAGGTGAGTGAGTGATTAAGTGAGTGAGTGAGTGAGTTTTGGGTCTGGGTTAGAGGTGGAGGGAGAGTGAGTGAGCGAGGTGTAAATGAGTGAGTGAGTGAGTGAGTGAGTTTTGGGTCTGGTTTAGAGGTGGAGAGAGAATGAGTGAGTAGGTGAGTGAGTGAGTGAGTTTTGGGTCTGGGTTAGAGGTGGAGAGAGAATGAGTGAGTGAGTGAGTAGGTGAGTGAGTGAGTGAGTGAGTTTTGGGTCTGGTTTGTGAGTGAGAGAGTAAATGAGTGAGTGAGTGAGTGAGTGAGTTTTGGGTCTGGTTTAGAGGTGGAGAGAGAATGAGAGTGAGTGAGTAGGTGAGTGAGTGAGTGAGTTTTGGGTCTGGGTTAGAGGTGGAGAGAGAATGAGTGATGAGTGAGTGAGTGAGTGAGTGAGTGAGTTTTGGTCTGGGTTAGAGGTGGAGGGAGAGTGAGTGAGCGAGCGTGTGTGAGTGAGTGAGTTTTGGGTCTAGAGGTGGAGAGAGAATGAGTGAGTGAGTGAGTGTGAGTGAGTGAGTGAGTTTTGGGTCTGGGTTAGAGGTGAGAGAGAGAATGAGTGAGTGTGTGAGTGAGTAAGTGAGTGAGTGAGTGAGTTTTGGTCTGGGTTAGAGGTGGAGAGAGAATGAGCGAGTGTGTGAGTGAGTGAGTGAGTGAGTGAGTGAGTTTTGGGTCTGGGTTAGAGGTGGAGAGAGAATGAGCGTTGAGTGAGTAGTGAGTAAGTGAGTGAGTTTTGGGTCTGGGTTAGAGGTGGAGAGAGAATGAGTGAGTGAGTAGGTGAGTGAGTGAGTAAGTGAGTGAGTGAGTTTTGGGTCTGGGGTAGAGGTGGAGGGAGAATGAGTGAGTGAGTGTGTGAGTGAGTGAGTAGGTGAGTGAGTGAGTTTTGGGTCTGGGGTAGAGTGAGTGAGTGAGTGTGGAGTGAGTGAGTAGGTGAGTGAGTGTGTGAGTAGGTGAGTGAGTGAGTAAGTGAGTGAGTGAGTTTTGGGTCTGGGTTAGAGGTGGAGGAGAATGAGTGAGTGAGCGAGTGTGTGAGTGAGTAGGTGATTGAGTGAGGTAATAAATGAATATATGATTGAATGAATGTGAATGTGAATGTATGAATGGGTAAAGAATGAGTAGTTGGGGAGGGGGACTAAGGAATAGACATACAATACATACAAAACAGATGACAAAAAAATAAAAAGATGAAATAAAATAACAAAGGACAGTCATACACAAAACATACAACGAAGAAGAAAAAATCTAAGAAGTAAAAAAAAAATCAATCTCTCCTACGCTTACCCTTCCCCCCCCAAAAAAAAAAAAAATATATATATATATAATAATTAAATAATAATAATAATAATAATAATAATAATAATAATGATAGTAATCATCATCATCATCATCATCATCATCATCATCATCATCATCATCATCATCATCATCATCATCATCATCATCATCATCATCATCATCATCATCATCATCATCACCATCATCACACCACCACCACCACCACCACCACCACCATCACATCACCCATCACCATCACCATCATCATAAAAATAATAAATGAAATGAATAAATAAAATAAAATGAAATAAACCGAGAAAATAACAACAGCCAAGCCCAGAAGAGAGAAGAAATCCATCTCGCCTGTAAATCGTCGGCAGCCAACGAGGCCGCCATAGCCTCCCTCGCGTTCGTCTCCCGGATTCATCGCCCTCAGGAGAAATATTCCCCTGCAGGAGGCGCTGAAGGGCAGTCGGGTAATTGAAGCTAAAAGTTTGTAGTCTTTGTCAAATATTTAGCGTTCGGAGGCGGGACTAAAAGGACCTTTTGTGTAGCCTTGACCGGTCGCGTGTTAAATGGAGGGAGCTGGATGTCTCCTTGTGTGAGTTTTCGAGAGATAGAGGGAGAGGGAAGGGGGGGGGAGGAAGGATAGAAGGAAGGATGGGAGGAAAGAGAGGGGGAGGAAGGATGAAAGAAAGGAAGAAGGAAGGATGGGAGGAAGGATGAAAGAAAGGAAGAAGGAAGGATGGGAGGGAGGAAGGAGGGAAGAAAGGATAGGAGGAATGAAGGAAGAGAGGAAGGAGGGAAGAAAGGAAGGGAGGAAGAAAGAAAGAAAGGGATGGGAGGAATGGAGGAAGAAAGGAAGGAAGGAAGAAATGAAGAAATGGATGGATAAAGGAGGGAAAAAGATAGGAAACTAAAAGGGATGGAAGGACATAAGTGAGATAGAAATAGAAATAGAAACGGAGAGATAGCGAAAGAGAAAGAGAAAGAGAATTGAAATGTATTCCAAATTCGGAGAGCGAAAGGGTAAAGCCGACAGTGACATTTAACTTTATCCAAAAAAAATATTTCTCAGCGTTTCAGTTACCAGAAAGACATACTGGGACGATCGCCATTACTTCTACATGGAATCGAAAAAAAATCTTTAGTAAGGATAATACGTCGAACTTTCGTCACTGGATAATATTATCGTCGTGGGAAGTTTTGATGGTGAAAAAGAAATGTTAAATGTTTGGTAACGACATTATTTTGGGGAGGGAATGAGTCAGATAAAATCATCATCCTCATCGTCGTCGTAATCGTCATCATCATCATTCATCATTCATCATCATCATCATCATCATCATCATATCATCATCATTCATCATCATCATCAACCACCATCACCACACCATCACCACCACCATCATCACCATCACCATCATAATCACATCATCACCATCATCACTATCACCATCACCATCATCATCGCCGTCTTCATCATCGTCCTTATAATCTCATTATTACCCCATTATCTCACATCACACCGCATCACCTTATGGCACACGATATCTTGACATTATTCAGTACCATTAAGAACCCCGTTAACGCGAACTCCCCGCACAAACCGGTCTCCCAGTTCAGTTTGTGCGTTTGTGGGACCAGTTTGTTTACCTGCGTAAAACCCCGTGTAAGGTTTGTGCTAATTCAGGTAGTTCGTGGAAATTGTCTGCGCGAATTGAGGTTTGAGTGGTATGGGTATGCATGTCTTATGCTTCTTCACTGGATCTTACACACGTACATACTCATACATGCATGTGTGTGTGTGGTTTTTTTTTTTTTGTGTGTATGTATATGTGTGTGTGTGTGTGTGTGTGTGTGTGTGTGTGTGTGTGTGTGTGTGTGTGTGTGTGTGTGTGTGTGTGTGTATGTGTGTGTGTGTGTGTGTCACCACACCATACCACATCATATTTTATCACTGCCTCATAAGTTGACATTATTATATTCCTTCTACTTATCGTTATCCTTATTATTATCATTATTATTATCTTTGATGCTGTTGTTGGTTGACAGTTATTGCTGTTTGTACTGTTTGCGTCATTTTCATTTGATTTTCTTATTTAATTTGCCTTTTTTTTCTTCTTTTTCGTTTTTTCTTTTTTTCAAATGAAACAGCACCAGATAGGAAATTTAACGGCAAATTCCTGATTTAGATATGAACTGAAACCTTTGTACAACCGAACCGAGATTAAACAGTCGGTTCTATTTAATATTCAAAATCAATACCAGCCCACGCCGCCCCCCCCCCCTCCCCTCCCTCCGAATCCCGATAACGAAGATACGAATATACCTTTTTTTACATATCTACTTTTCCCAATCCCATCTTTTATCCCTCATTTCCTACCCCCCCCCCCAAAAAAAAAAAAAAAAAAAAAAAAAAACCCCCTCAAAAATAAATAATAATGAAGAGAAATAAATAAAGAAAAACACAATCTTCTGGGTTTGGAGGAAGTGTCCCGTATACAATAGCACCTCCCGATTTGGTCCCCGTTAAGCATTGAATCTGTATTGGGCTTCGAGTGAATGTCGTTAGCATGTCAAAGGGCAGGTCAGGTACTGGTGCCGAGGGAGGAACAAAGGTCAAAGCCTGAGGTTGTTTATAGGGTCGCCTTTCGTCTGTGCTGGGCGGAGGGGGAGAAGGGGGTGGGGGTGGGGTGGGGGTGGGTATTTCTCCTTCTGGCCCTTTGGTCTTTATTTCTCTATCTCGCTTTCTGTTTAGATGTCTGTGTGTCTGTTTGTCTGCTTAATTGTCTAGCTTTCTCTCTATCTGTCTGTCTGTCTTTCCGTCTATCTATTTGTCTGTCTGTCTGTCAATCAAGTCAATAAATATCAATCAATCCATCTCAATCAGTCACTGGCTATCAGTCACTATCAGTCAGTCAGTCAACCTATCTACTTCTCGGCAAATGATTTCGAAAAAAAAATCAATGATAATGAAAAGTTGATAAAAATAAAACTAAGATTCGTGACATGTGATATCGCCGATAATGCTGATAAAATTTATGATAAAAGACGTGGCAATGATAATGATAAGAGTTTCATTTCGCTTCTTTAATATTTTCCGCAAAATATTTGAACATTTTACCAAACCCGGAGAGGAATTAAGGTTTCTCGTTGTAACTTACCTGAAGAATCCTGCGTTTTTTTTTTTCCGTCCGTCCCCTCTTCCTATTCGTCTCTTTTGCCTCCTCTCTCCTATCCCTCTTCTCTCTCCTTTCCCTCTCGTCTCTCCCTTTTTCCTTTTTCCCCCATTTCTCTTCCCCATCTCTCTCCTCTCGCTTTTCTCTCCCCCATCCCTCTCCTCTTCTCATTCTCTCTCCTTTTCCCTATCGCTCTTCTCTCCTCCATCCCTCTTCTCTATCCTTTCCCTCTCTCTCTCCACTCTCCTTTCTCCATTTCTCTTCTCTCTCTCCATCCTTCCCTCTCCCCTATCCCTCTCCTCTCCTCTTGTCTCTCTCCTGTCTCCCTTTACTCTTCTCTCTCCTTGTCCCTCTCCTTTTTCCTTCATCTCTCCCCTCTTCCATCTGTCGCTTCTACCCTTATCTTACCCCTCTTCTCATTCCTCCATCCCCCGTTTTCCTCGCTTCTTCCATCTTTATTCCCCTTCCTTCCCTCTCTACATCCTTCTCATCTCTCTGTTCTTCTCTATCAAATTACTCTTTATCTTCTTCCCATTTTTTGTTTCTCTTTCTTCTCTTCTCAACCTCTCTCTTCTCCCGCCTCTTTCTTTTTTCTTCTTCATCTCCGTCTCTCCCCTTCTTCTCTTCTCCTTTCCTCATCTTTATTCTTCTCTTTACATTTCCCTCCTCTTCTTCCTCCCTTTTCCTTGTATTTCTTCTTTCACTCTTCCCTCCTTTTCTCTTATTTCATTTCTTCTCATACCTTCTCTCTCTTTCTCTCTTTTCCCCCTTCCTCCCTTATCCTTGTCTACTCTTTCGTTATCTTCTTCTCTTTCCCCTTTCCCTTTCTCTCTACTCTTTTATTCTTTCTGTCTTCCATCTCTCCCATTCTCTCCTCATCTCCTTTCCCCCCCTCCCTCTCTCCCCTCTCCCGTCTCCCCCTATCCCATTCCCCATTCACCCTCTCCCCTCTCCTCGTCTCCCTCTCTCCCTCCATTCCCCTCGTCTTCTCCTCCTTCCCATTCCCCCGCCCTCTCCCCATCTCTCTCTCCACCCCCTCCCCTCCCCCTCCCTCTCCCTCCCCATTCCCCATTCCCCCGCTCTCCCTTCCCTCTCTCCGTCTCCCTCTCCCCTACACCTCCCCTCTCTCCCTCTCTCCCTCCCCATTCCCCACTCACCCCTCTCCTCCCCCTCCCCTCCTCCTTCCCCCATTCACCCTCAATCCCTCCCCATTCCCCCACCCATTCCCCTCTTCCCCTCCCCCTCTCCCCCTCCACCTCCTCCTCTTCGTTCCCCTCTCCCCTCTCCACCTCCCCCCTCTCTCTCTCCCTACTCCCCACCCCCACCCCACATTTTTCGTAACCTCCATAAACCACGTAAAAAAAAAAACGTTAAACTCCGGAGAGCCGCGAAGACAGAAGCGAACAAGACCCGAAACTTTCTCCTTGTGGATATTTGACAAGTTGAAGTCGCCTCCGTTTGATGTCCACTTTGCCTCACTTAAGCCCGTAATGACTAAGAAATACTCCGCGAGCCAACTTCTGATGGGAAATATGAAGCGAGAGGAAGAGGGAAAAGAGAGAAGGGGAGAGGAGGAGAGAGAGATGGAGAGGGAAGGGAGAGAAGGAGAGAGAGATGGAGAGGGAAGGGGAGAGAAAGAGAGGAGATGGAGAGGGAAGAGGGGAGGAGAGAAAAGGAGAGGAGAAGGGAGAAGAGAAGAGGGAAGGGGAGAAAAGGAGAGGGGGGAGGGAAAGGAGACGGAGAAGGGAGAGGGAAGGAGATAGAAAGAGAGGGAGAGATAAAATAAAAAATAAAAATGAAAGTGAAAGTGAGAGAGAGGGAGAGAGGGAGAGAGGGAGAGAGGAGAGGGAGAGAGGAGAGAGAGAGAGAGAGAGAGAGAGAGAGAGAGAGAGAGAGAGAGAGAGAGAGAGAGAGAGAGAGGAGAGAGAGAGAGAGAGAGAGAGAGAGAGAGAGAGAAAGGGGTTGGGGACGAGAGCGAGCGAATGACGAAGAGAAAGAAGAACTGGGAAGTGGAAGATCGAGAAGCAGAATTTAGATAATAAGCATGAGACGTAAGAGACAGCAGACTACGGCGGGGAAACGAAAACCATGATAATAAGAAAATATCTGAGAAGACAGAAGGAAGAAGAAGAAGAAGGCGAGAGAAACTGCATCTTACTTTTCTCCTTTTTAATCTTTTCCTTCATTTTCTTCTCCTCCTCCTTCTCCTCTCAGTGCTCAAAGGTAATGAGATTGTAAAGTTGAAATGACAATATGTTTTACGTCCCAGATATACAATATTCCTTTTTCGTCTTCCTCCAAGCGGCAAATAAAGATAGATAAACGAAGAAATGAAAAAGGGAAATACAAAGAAAAACTGAGTAAACCAATAAATGAAAAGATAGATGAAATATATGCCACAGAAGCAATTGCAGAAGGGAATAAGCAGAGAAATATACTCTAGAAAAAAGTCATCATCGTGCGAGGGTGAAACCATGTTGCTAAGGATATTTTAAATCACGGGTCTGACCAAAGACCGTTGCTCGAATATCCTCTCAGAATAAGGCTTAAAAGTAGAATACAACTCTTTCTATATAGCGTCGATGGAGCGATATTTACGAAAGCGTCTCTGAGCTTCCCTCCCCTCCCCCCCTCCCCCCCCGATTCTGAAACGAGACTATCTAAAAGTTGAGTTAATTTTAAAATGTATAATTTTCAAACGGTCGGGGACCCTCAGACCGCACGGGAACTATAGAAGCAACAGGTCTTCCATTTTCCTTTAAACGAGCGGTTTTCGGCTAAAGAAATATGAAAAAAATATACTTCTGAAGTCGTGATCTTTCAATATAAAAGGGAAAAAAGTTTAAGGCGTGATGTACATTTTTTAGTGCCGTTGGGAATTTCTCTTCTGTTGTGCAGTTCGAACACAAAATGTCTGTCCTTTTTTTTCTTCGGCCGTAAAGGGAATGTGAGTGTCCTTTAGTTTATAGACCAACCTGTTGTGTATCAGTCGCGCTGCCTCCGGAAAGCCAGGTTTTCTTCGTTGATTTTCTCTCTCTCTCTCTCTCTCTCTCTCTCTCTTTTTCTTTTTTTATACTATGTCATATATACAGGTTAAAAGCAAGGAGTTTTATGCTCCTTTG
>NW_020872832.1:100000-110000 GCF_003789085.1 Penaeus vannamei | reverse complement strand
TACCCCACTCTACTCACTCCCCCTCTCTCTCTCTACTTCCAGCTCCTGTGTAGAAATTGTATTTACACATCCATTACTCATCTAGTATCCATCATCACGCATCCACATTTCGCTCTGTGCGCTTCATCTACTTCCGTCTTTTTCCTCACCCCTCACAACACTCATCGCTGTATCTTCCTTCATCTCCTCCCTCAAGTTACTTCTCTCGTCTTCTTCCTCTCCTGCGTTTCTCCTCTCTTCTCCCCTACTCCCTCTCTCTCTCTCTCTCTTCCCTCCTTCTTCCTCCTCCCTCTCTCCTCTCTCTCTCTTCTCTCTCTCTCTCTCATCTCTCTCTTCTCCTCTTCTCTCTCCTCTCTCTCTCTCTCTCTTCTCTCTTCTTCTTCCTCTCTTCTCTGTCTCTCTCTCTCTCTCTCTCTCTCTCTCTCTCTCTCTTCTCTCTCTCTTCTTTATCGTTGCTTCCATTTACGTGCATTGTATGTTTCGAATGTTTTGAGATTGAGATTGATGGGTTATCAAAAAAATGTGACGGGTAATATAGTCACATCAGGGTAAGACAAATATGCCGGAAAGAAAATAACCCTGAAGTGAAGTGAGCTAAGAGAGAGAAGCTTGAGGAACAGCTGATGATGTGGTCTCAGTAACGTGTGTGGAGGCCATGGCACGGCCTGAGAAAGAAGGGGCCCTTTCTTTCTCTCTCTCCTCCTCCTCTATCTCTCTTTGTCTTTCTCTTTCTCTCTCTCTCTCTCTCTTCTCTTCTCGCTCTCTCTCTCTCTCTCTCTCCTCCTCTCTCTCTCTCTCTCTCTCTCTCTCCTCTCTCTCTCTTCCTCTCTCTCCTCTCTCTCTCTCTCTCTCTCTCTTTCGCTCTCTCTCTCTCTCTCTCTCTCTCTCTCTCTCTTCTCTCTCCTCTCTCTCTCTCCTCTCTCTCCTCTCCTCTCTCCCTCTCTCCCTCTCCCTCTCCCCTCTCCTCTCCCCTCCCTTCCCCTCTCTCCCTCTCCCTCTCCCTCTCCCTCTCCCCTCCCTCTCCCTCTCCCTCCCTCCCTCCCTTCCTCCCTTCCTCCCCCTCCCTCCCTGTATCTCTCTCCTCTCCTCTCTCGACTGAGAAAGAAGGGGTCCTTTCTTTCTCTCCCTTCCTCTCTTTCTCTCTTTCTCTTTCTCTTTTCTCTCTTTCTCTCTCTCCTTCTCTCTTTCTCTCTTTCTCTTTCTCTCTTCTCTCTCTCCTCTCTTTCAGTTTCTCTCTCTCTCTCTCTCTCTCTCTCTCTCTCTCTCCTCTCTCTCTCTCTCTCTCTCTCTCTCGTCTCTCTCTCTCTCTCTTTTCTTTTTTCTTTTTCTCGTCTTTTTCTTTCTCTCTCTCTCTCTCTCTCTCTCTCTCTCTCTCTCTCTCTCTCTCTCTCTCTCTCTCTCTCTCTCTCTCTCTCTCTCTCTCTCTCTCTCTTCTCTCTTTCTCTTTCTCTTTTCTCTTTCTCTTTCTCTCTCTCTCTCTCTCTCTCTCTCTCTCTCTCTCTTCTCTCTCTCTCTCTCAGGAGAAAAAAAGGTTGAGGTCTCCTGTTGGTAATAAATTTGGGGGTTTTTGAATAGTTGTGTTCAGGTTGTGTTTGTAATCGATATGTTTGGGTTGTTTATTTAAAAAGGTGTGTTTGTAGGTGTGTTAAAAAAAAATGTTTTTTAGTTTTTTTTTTTTTTTTTTGTAATTGGTTGTGTTTTTCATAGGAGTGTATGGGTGGTCCGCGTCACTGATGGGACCTTGTGAATGCAAAACAGCGGTGCAGAAAGATAAGATTATGTAGGAGGTGCGGGGTGAGCAACAGGTGTCGAGAATTGTAAGCCCTCCTCAAAGTTCAGCAGACAGGTGAACAAGATCTTAGGATAGCAGAGTTAGCCACCCACGGAGGCATCTTGACGGGAAGACTGACAAACTTCGTAACAAAGTTCAAGTTGCTTGTGAGGGCGAGTGATAGAGACTTGGAGTGGTTCCGGAGAGGGTGTGGATTCAGCATCACCGCTCAGGGACTAAGAGCTTGCGAGAGTGCAAAGGCAAGAAGTCCCTTTGAATACGAGTCGTGTGGTTTTGAGTAAAAGGAGCATTACATTCGTTCTACTCAAGTACGTAGCTTTTACAGAAAAACGTCTACGGCGGGAATCCTGTTCATTGTAGGAACTAAATCTTGCTACCGGAACGTTGCCTGATAATATCTCTGAATCCCTTATCTGACATGTCTTTACCTTGAAACAAAGACGTATATAGTCTTTGCTTGAAACGTCAGAGCATGGTCTTAGCTCCTCGTTATTTGTCCGCCATGATAGGAAGGGTTGGATGAAGAGGTGGTTGAGCGAGCATACATGTATAGTATATGTGTGTGTCCGTGTTTGTGTGTCTGGTTGGTTAAAAATGTATGTTGACAGCACAAAATGGATAGAAGGTAATATGATTTATATTAATGAGTGCGTCCAGTACAATATAGCAGTCGGTATAGACAATAACGTAAGTTTACATACTCGTCTGTGGGTATGATACGAATATTAAACAACAAGGGCAAAAATAGGATACATCACTAAAGGCTAAATAACTCGATTTTATCCTTACTCCATTAGGCTATGGCTTACCTCCCTCCCCTCGCCCCCTCCCTCTCTCATTTATCCTTACCTCTCCCCCCCTCCCCTCCCGCTCTGCTCCCATACCTCTCTCTTCTGTCTTCCCTCTCACTCCCACTCTCTCTCCCCTCCTCCCTCCCTCCTCCCTCTCTCTCCCTCCCATATTCCCATTCTCCCTCGTCCCTCTCTCCCTCCCTCCTCCCTCCTCCTCCCTCCTCTCCCTCCCTCCCTCCTCCCTCCCTCCCTCCTTCCCCTCCTCCCCTCCTCTCCCTCTCTCCCCTCTCCCTCCCTCTCCCCTCCCTCTCCTCTCTCCTCTCTCTCTCTCTCTCTCTCTCTCTCTCTCTCTCTCTCTCTCTCTCTCTCTCTCTCTCTCTCTCTCTCTCTCTCTCCTCCTTACTCTTTCAGTTCCCCTTCCATCTTTCTTCTCACCCTTTCCTCCCAGTCTCTCTGTCTACCCTACCCAAGGGAGGAAATATCCTAAGGAGAATATCAGAAGAATATCATAAGGATCACGAATGATTTTTTTATTTTCGTTTCCTAAGCAGGCCAAGCCGCTTCCTATCTACGTCCGTTTTACACTGTTGTAAGATAGAGAAATAAACCGTATAAACAGAAAGGAAATAAAAGTGTGAAGACTTTTTTTCTCTAAAACGGACTGAACTTTGAAAGTTTTGCCGATACCTTCGGGGGAAGAAAATGCTTCGACGTTTAAAAAGGAGAAAGAGAAAAAGGGAAGATAAAGAATATTGTCGTTGTGATAGATTCAAACAAATGCATTGAGTTCAACACAGGCGTTGGCGTACACACAGACATACGTACATATTACATACATACATACATATTACATACATACATGTATCTTATATACGTATATATTACACACAGACATATACAGACAAACTTACATATTACACACATACATACATGCATACATATCACACACACACACACACACACACACACACACACACACACACACACACACACACACACACACACACACACACACACACACCACACACACACAACACACGCACGCACGCACGCACGCACGTACGCACACACAAGTTAAGCTGCGTGCTGGAGACTACGGCAGCAAATCATATGAGGTATAATGATCACAAATCTATCATGATCATTAGGACGCCTTATTACAAGCCCCCCCCCCCCCCCTACGCGTCTGTCTGCTCCTGCTAGTACTTTTGTTCCTGTTACTGCTACCCATATTGCGATTGCTACTGCACCTGCTATTACTCTTGGTATTGTCACTGCTCTTGCAAGTGCTAGTGCTCCTGCTATTGCTGATATTATTGCTACTACAACTACGACTATTACAACTACTATTACTCCTACTACTACTAGTTCTACTACTAATAATAAAAAAAAAAATAATAATGATAATAATTATCATAATATATAATAAATAGATATAATAATAATGATAATGATATTATTATTATTACTACTGTTGTTCCTACTACTGCTACTATTGTTACTACCACTAAAACTACTACTACTTCTACTACTACTACTACTACTATTACTGCTATTACTAATGCTAATCGATGTCGCTGCTATTAGTACTACTGATACTACTACAACTGCTACTCTTACTATTGCTTCTGATATTACTATTCTTGCTACCGATGTTGATGCCACTGATGCGACTAATTGATATAAACCAAGTAGAAAAAAAAATACAATAAAAGTCAAACTCATCTTAGAAAAAACTACTTTGATTTTTTTTTTCTTTTTTTTTTATAGTTCTAATATATTCGAATTCTTCAAAATTTGCATCAGCTGTGAATTCTCCTGAAGATATTCGGCGTCGCTGGCTCTCGATAGGACCCAGTACTTTCTTTATTTCCGTGATTTCTTTTCTTTTCTTTTCTTTCGAGAACGAGAACGATAGCGCATGCAGTCTCCGAGACGTCTATGATGACACCGGCTGTAGTTGACATGAATAAGTGGTTTGTGTAGTTGACATGAATAAGTGGCTTGTGTTGACAAGTAAGTGGCTGGTTGACATGAAGTGGCTGAGTTGACATGAGTAATGCTTGTTGTAGTTGTGAGTGCTTGTGGAGTTGACTAAGTGGCTTGTGGAGTTGACATGAATAAGTGGCTTGTGTAGTTGACATGAGTAGGTGAGTTGTGTAGTTGACATGAATAAGTGGCTTGTGTAGTTGACATGAATAAGTGGCTTGTGTAGTTGACATGAATAGTGGCTTGTGTAGTTGACATGAATAAGTGGCTGACATGAATAAGTGGCTTGTGTAGTTGACATGTTGACATTGAATAAGTGGCTTGTGTAGTTGACATGAATAAGTGGCTTGTGTAGTTGACATGAATAAGTGGCTTGTGTAGTTGACATGAGTAAGTGGCTTGTGTAGTTGACATGAATAAGTGGCTTGTGTAGTTGACATGAATAAGTGGCTTGTGGAGTTGACATGAGTAAGTGCTTGTGTAGTTGACATGAATAAGTGGCTTGTGTAGTTCACATGAATAAGTGGCTTGTGTAGTTGACATGAGTAGGTGAGTTGTGGTTGAATAAGTGGCTTGTGTAGTTGACATGATAGTGCTTGTGCATGAAAAGTGGCTTGTGTAGTTGACATGAGTAAGTGGCTTGTGTAGTTGACATGAGTAGGTGACTTGTGTAGTTGACATGAATAAGTGTTTGTGTAGTTGACATGAATAACGTTGGCTTGTTGTAGTTGACATGAAAAGTGGCTTGTGTAGTCTGCATGAGTAAGTGGCCTGTGTAGTTGACAGAGTAGGGACTTGTGTAGTTGACATGAATAAGTGCTTAGTTGAATGAATAAGTGGCTTGTGTAGTTTGGAATAAGAAGGCTTGTTGTAACGTTGACCATGAATAAGTGGCTTGTGTAGTTGATATGATAGGGCTTGTTAGTTGACATGAAATAAGTGGCTGTGTAGTTGACATGAAAGACATGAAGGTGACTTGTGTAGTTGTGAATTAAGTGGCTTTTGTAGTTTAAGTCATGAATAGTGGCTTTGTAGTTGCATGGTAAGTGACTTGTGTAGTTGACATGAATAAATGGCTTGCGTAGTTTGACATGAATAAGTGGCTTGCGTAGTTGACATGAACAAGTGGCTTGCGTAGTTGCCATGAATAAGTGGTGTGCGTAGTGACATGAGAATAAGTGGCTTGCGTAGTTGACATGAATAAGTGGCTTGCGTAGTTACATGAAAAAGTGGCTTGCATAGTTGACATGAGTAGGTGACTTGTAGTTGACATGAATAAGTGGCTTGTGTAGTTGACATGAGTAAGTGGCTTGTGTAGTTAACATGAATAAGTGGCTTGTGTAGTTGACATGAATAATGTGACTTGTGTAGTTGACATGAAGAAGTGACTTGCGTAGTTGACATGAATAAGTGGCTTGTGTAGTTGACATGAATATGTGACTTGTGTAGTTGACATGAGTAGGTGACTTGTGTAGTTGACATGAGTAGGTGACTTGTGTAGTTGACATGAATAAGTGGCTTGCGTAGTTGACATGAAATGTGGCTGTGTGTTAACATGAATATTTGGGTTGCGTAGTGACATGAATAAGTGGCTTGTGTAGTTGACATGAATATGTGACTTGTGTAGTTGACATGAATAAGTGGCTTGTGTAGTTGACATGAAATGTGCTTGTGTAGATGCATGAATAAGTGGCTTGTGTAGATGACATGAATAAGTGGCTTGTAGTTGACATGAAAGTGGCTTGCGTAGTTGACATGAATAAGGCTTGTGTAGTTGACATGAATATATGTGACTTGTGTAGTTGACATGAATAAGTGGCTTGTGTAGTTGACATGAATATGTGGCTTGCGTAGTTGACATGATAAGTGGCTTGTGTAGTTGACATGAGTAGTGACATGAATAAGTGGCTTGCGTAGTTGACATGAATAGTGGCGACATAAGTAGACATGAATATGTGGCTTGCGTAGTTGACATGAATAAGTGGCTTGTGTAGTTGACATGAATGTGGCTTGCGTAGTTGAATGTGGCTTGCTTGAAATGAATAAGTGGCTTGTGTTGACATGAATAAGTGGCTTGTGTAGTTGACATGAATAAGTGGCTTGCGTAGTTGACATGGATAAGTGGCTTGTGCACTGGGATCCCATGAAATCCCCTCTCCACTTTTTAGTAACGCCATGAAAAAGTGGCTTCTGTGTAGGGGGGAGGGGGGTTGAAAGCGCACGCACACACACACACACACACACACACACACACACACACACACACACACACACACACACACACACACACACACACACACACACACACACACACACCCTCCGCAAATCGTATTGTAAACACATACCAAGAAATCTTTCCGTGAAACCGTACTCTGTTTTTTTCCTCCCTCTTCTTTTCTCCTTTCTTCCTTTTCTTTTCTTGTACAAGGAAGAGGGAACGGTTTGGTCTCTCAATACAGAGCCTTTCAACTGGAAGACTCGCTCTCATTTTCTTAAAAGTCGGCGCTGGAAGGAGGCAGAACCTGCGTTATCATACGTCAAGGAAAACCTATTCCTCTGAACATACCCTCGCTTATTTGCTGTTATGAATACGTGCATTGCGTTCATAAGCAAACAGGAGGACGTGAATATAGCCAATTTACAGTTATCCTTGATATTAAAAAGATGTTTTGAAATTTTCCGCTGGGGGGGGGGAAATTGACCCGAAAATGAAATGGAGAAGGATTTCGAAATGTTATCTCAACCATGGGAAAAAAAATTGTACAGAATAAGTATGGAGGTGTAGTTTATGAATTTAAGGCGAACAATCAATGTGTATGTCTCATTTCATGTGCATATTGATAGATTGATAGATATAGATATAGATATACACACACACACACACACACGCACAGCATCAGACACGCACACACAGCACACACACACACACACACACACACACACACACACACACACACACACACACACACACACAGAGCTGGGAAATCTTCAGACTTGATTGACTTATTTATTCTCAGTGCCGACACCCAATATTGACACCAAATCTTAATGTGTAACATGACGTTACCTATAACATATTTTCGGTTACAGCTGTGAAGGTGCAATAAGGTGTTAAAATGAAACGGATGGATTAACAAGCAGTGATCGAATATATATATATACCTGAATGGCCGCATACCACAAAGGATTTTCGATAACATGAAAGCAACTCGTAGGAGGGATGCCTCATCATATGACGTTGCCAGACATTGACGTCGCGTGATCAGGTGTGCTCGGGATCTGTGGTAACGGCTCGTATCCTAGGGCGACCCCAGTCTGAATACATCAGTGATGTATTATAACGAAGTGAAAACATTATTGGAATGATAATGAGACGCGATAAAAGCAAAAGAACTACAACAATAATTATTCTTGTTATTATCATTGAAATGGTTATTATCGTTAATAACATGTTCATTAATATCACTATTATTATGATAAAAATCATCATCATCATATCGTCGTCATCATCATCATCATCATAGTCATCATCATCATCATCATCATCACCATCGTCATCATCATCTTCATCATCATCATCATCATCACCATCACCATTGTCATCATCATTATCATCGTCATCATCATCACCATCGTCATCATCATCGTCGTCATCATCGTCATCACCATCACCATTGTCATCATCATTATCATCATCATCATCATCACCATCGTCATCATCATCATCACCATCACCATTGTCATCATCATCATCGTCATCGTCATCACCATCATCATCGTCATCATCATCATCATCATCATCGTCATCGTCATCATCGTCATCATCATCACCGTCATCATCATCATAATCATCGTCGTCATCATCATCGTCATCATCATCACCATCACCATCATCATCATCATCATCATCATCATCGCCGTCATCATTATCACCATCGTCATTATCATCGTCATCATCATCATCATCGTCATTATCATCAACGCATTTTCTTATTTACAATAACTGCAGTCACTGAGGCTAAGAGTTTTCAATTTTCAGCTTCTAATCGGTCTAAACATGATTATTTTTTAATGATGTTGTATTATTTAACTTCTATCCAAATTAATAATAAAATGAGTGTATTTATGGCTTGCAAATCGAAACTAAAATCAAAAGGACTAAGGAATCGAGCCCTGCTCCCCCCCCCCCTCAAAGGCAGGTGTTATACTTATTACGCCATTTTGGATATTCGCTAATTAACTATTTAAGATTAATGAATTGCAGTTTGTGTTTAGTTATTGTGTTTGGTTATTTACTGTTTTTTTTCTTTGAATTGTGTTTTTTTATTGTATATATAATTATCTAAATATTGGTTTGTATCTTCTCTAATGTTTGTATATGTATATCTTATAGGAAATAGATTGTTATTACTATTATTATTGTTATTATTGTTACTATTATTATTAGTAGTAGTAGTAGTAGTAGTAGTATTACTATTGTTGTTCTTATGTTTATAGCCATCGTCCTCGATATCATTAATATTATTGTTGTTATCATTACTGTTGCTGCTGTTCCTGTTATTATCATCATCATTATCGTTATTATTATTATTATTATTATTATATTATTATTATTATTTACCATATGTTACTGTTATTATTTTCATCATTATTATTAGTACTACTTTTATTATTATTTATTATTATTATTATTATTATTATTATTATTATTATTGTTATTGTCATTATTACTACTACTACTATTGTTACTGTTATTATTATTACAATTATTATTATTATTGTTACTACCACTATTATTTTCATTATTGATATCATTGTTATCATTATTACTGTCATCATTATTATTACTATTATTGTCATGATTATTATCGTTACTATATTATCATAATTATTATCATTATTCTATTATCCTCGTTATTGTTATCATTATTATAGCATCATCGTTATTTTTTATTATTATTACCTGTATTTTATTACTACTAGTAGTAGTGGTAGTATCATTATCATCATCATCGTCCTTATCATCGTCATCATTATTATTGTTATAATTACTCTTGTCATCACCATTTCTATCATTATTATCACCTTTGTTATTATCTTCATTATGATTATCATCATTATCATTGTCATTAGCATCGTCATCATTATTGTCACCAATGCTATTAAGATCATTATTATCATTATTATTCTTATCAATAATACTGCAGTTATTATTATTTCTATCAAAATAATCATTGTTATTCTTATCATTATCTATTACTTTCATTATTTTCTTTCACCATCATGAGCATCAACATTGTCATTGATATAAATAACATGTTCTAACGGATGGGATAACATAGTTTAATCATATTCGCTTGAAATACTTTGTTTATGTGAAAGTAAGAATACATCAGTAATGTGGTATAACATCATCAAAGAAGATAAT
>NW_020872832.1:62500-82500 GCF_003789085.1 Penaeus vannamei | reverse complement strand
ACAACCCCGATCGAAAAGCCACCCAAACAACTCCCGATCGAAAAGCCACCCAACAACCCGATCGAAAAAAAGCCACCCAAACAACACGATCGGAAAAGCCACCCAAAACAACCATCGGAAAAGCCACCTAAACAACTCAATCAGAAAGCCACCCAAACCCCCATCGAAAAAGCCATTTTAAACACCCACATGAAAAGCCACCCAACAACCCCGATCGGAAAGCCACACCAAACAACTTCCCATGGAAAAGCACCCAAACCACTCGATTGAAAAACCACACAAATGCTCCCCGATCGAAAAACAACCCGGATGAAAAAGCCACCCAAACAACCCCAATCGAAAAGCCACCTAAACAACTCCCATGGAAAAGCCACCCTAACAACCCCGATCGAAAAGACACCCAAACAACTCCCGATTGAAAAGCCACCAAAACAACTATGGAAAAAGCCACTCAAATATTCCCATTCGAAAAGCCACCCAAACATCTCCCGATCGAAAAGCCACCCAAACTTTCGATCGAAAAGCACCCAAAGAACTCCCTTGGAAAAAACAACCCGAGAACCGGATCAAAAAGCCACCTTAACCTCAATCGAAAAGCCCTAAACTGTCCATGGAAAAGCCACCCAAACAACTCCCGATCGAAAAAGACACCTAACAACTCCCGATTGAAAAGCCACTAAAACAACTATGGAAAAGCCACTCAAATGATTCCCATCGAAAGAAAAACCACATCGAAGAGCCACCTCAACAACCCGATCGAAAAGCCACCCAAACAACTCCCGTTAGAATAGCCACCCAAACAACTCCCATCAGAAGGCCACCCAAACATCCCCAATCGAAAAGCCACCTCAACAATTCTCATGGAAAAGCCCCCAAAACTGATCGAAAAGCCACCCAAACAACTCCCGATTGAAAAGCCACCAAAACAACCATGGAAATCACTCAAATTATTCCCATCGAAAAGCCACCCACAAAAGCACCCACGATCGAAAAAGCCACCCAAGCAACCCCGATCGAAAAGCCACCCCAACAACTTCCGTTGGAAAAGCCACCCAAGCATCTCCCATCCAAAAAAAAAAAATAAAAAAATAACCCGATCGAAAAGCATCCAAAGCAACCCGATCGAAAAGCATCCAAAGAAAAACGATCGAAAAGCCACCAAAAACTCCCGATCGAAAAGAAAGCGATGCGAAAAGCCACCCAAACAACTCCCGATCGAAAGCCACCCAAACAACTCCCGATCGAAAAGCCACCCAAACAACTCCCGATCGAAAGGCCACCCAAACAACCCCATCGAAAAAACCCCAACAACTCCCGATCGAAAGGCCACCAAACAACTCCCGAAGCCACCCAAACAACTCCAAGGAAAGCCAAACAATCCCCTTGGAAAAAACAACCCAAACAACCCCGATCGAAAATCCGCCTAGACAACTCCCTTGGAAAAGCCACCCAAACAACTCCCGATCGAAGAACCAACCAAGACACCCAAACCCCTCGAAAAGCACCCAAACAACTCCGATCGAAGAGCCACCCAACACAACCCCACATCGAAAGAACCCCGATCGAAAAGCCACCTAGACAACTCTCTTGGAAAAGACACCCTAACAATTCCCTTGGAAAAGACACCCAAACAACTCCCATCGAAAAGCCACCCAAACCCACATCGAAAAGCCACCCAAATAACTCGCGATCGTAAAGTCACCCAAACAACTCCCGATCGAAGAGCCACCCAAACAACCCACATCGAAAGGCCTCTCAACCCCGATCGAAAAGCCACCTAGACAACTCCCATGGAAAAGCCACCCAAACAACTCCCATGGAAAAGCCACCTAGGCAACCCCGATCGAAAAGCTACCCAAAGTGCTCCCATCGAAAAGCCACCCAAACAACTTTAGATCGAAAAGCCACCCAAACAACCGAAAGCCCCCACAACCCACATCGAAAAGCCACCGAAACAACTCCCAACCGAAAGCCACCCAGAGACGCCCATGAAAAGCACCCAAATAATTCCCGAAAAGAAACCCAACAAACCCACATCGAAAAGCCACCCAAACAACCCACATCGAAAAGCCACCCAAGCAACCCACATCAAGAAACCCAATCGAAAAGCCACCCAAACAACCCCATCGAAAAGCCACCAACAACCACATCGAAAAGCCACCCAAACCCACATCGAAAGCACCCAAACAACTGATCGAAAGCCACCAAATAACCCACATCGAAAAGCCACCAAAACAACCCCCATCGAAAAGCCATTCAAACAAACCACATCGAAAAGCCACCCAATCAACCCTCTTCGAAAAGTTTTTCCCACAAGCCCCATCGAAAAGCCATTCAAACCCCATCGAAAAGCCACCCAAACAACCGCTTTCGAAAAGTCACCCAAGCAACCCCGATCGGAAAGCCTCCCAAACAACTACCATCGAAAAGCCAATCAAACAACCCCGATCGAAAAACTAGCCAAACAACCCCGATCGAAAAGCCACCCTACAACCCCGATCGAAAATCCGCCCAAACAACCCACATCGAAAAGCCAGCCAAACAATTCCCATCGATTAGCCAGCCAAGCAATTCCCACCGAAAATTCACCCAAACAATTCCTATCGAAAAAAACACCCAACCGCGATCGAAAAGCCACCCAAAAACTCCATCGAAAAGCCACCTAAACAACCCCGATCGAAAAGCCACCCAAACAATTCCCATCGAAAAGCCACCCAAACACCCCCGGTCGAAAAGCCACCAAACGCCGATCGAAAAGCCCCCCAATCAACCCCGATCGAAAAGCCACCTAATCAAACCCCGATCGAAAAGCTACCCAAACAACCACGAAAAGCTCCCAACCACGAAAAGCCACCCAAACAACCCACATCGAAAAGCCACCCAAACCACCCAAAACCCCCCAAGCAATTCCAATCGAAAAGCACCCAATCCCGATCGAAAGCACCCAAACAGTCCCATGGAAAAGCCACCCAAACAAGTGGAAAGCCACCCAAACAAGTCCCATGGAAAAGCCACCCAAACAACTCCCATTGAAAGCACCCCAAAACAACTCCTGATCGAAAAGCCACCCAATAACCCACCGAAAAGCCACCAAAACAACCCCATCGAAGACATTCAAACAACCACATCGAAAAGCCATTCAACCTCTTCGAAAAGTTACTCCACAAGCCCATCGAAAAGCCATTCAACCCCATCGAAAAGCGACCCAAACGACCGCTTTCGAAAAGTCACCCAAGCAACCCGATCGGAAAAGCCCTCCCAAACAACTACCATCGAAAAGCCAATCAAAAACCCGATCGAAAAACTAGCCAAACGACCCCGATCGAAAAGGCACCCTACAACCCCGATCGAAAATCCGCCCAAAAACAACCCACATCGAAAAGCCAGCCAAAACAATTCCCATCGATTAGCCAGCCAAGCAATTCCACGAAAATTCACCCAAACAATTCCTATCGAAAAAACACCCAAACCGCGATCGAAAAGCCACCCAAACAACTCCATCGAAAAGCCACCTAAACAACCCCGATCGAAAGCCACCCAACAATTCCATCGCAAAGCCACCAAACACCCCGGTCGAAAAGCCACCAAACACCGATCGAAAAGCCCCCCAATCAACCGATCGAAAAGCCACCTAATACCCGTCGAAAGCTACCAAACAACCACCGAAAAGCTACCCAAACAACCACCGAAAAGCACCCAGCGAAAAGCCACCCAACCAACCCAAACAACGAAAGCCACCAAACAACAACACATTCATAAGCCCCCAAACACCATGGAAAAGCCACCCAAACAATCCAATCGAAAAAGCCACCAAATAACCCATGGAAAAGCACCCAAACAACCCCCATCGACAAGCCCTTTAAACGAACCACAACGAAAAAACACCCAAACAACCCTCTTCGAAAAGTTACCCCCACAACCCCCATTGAAAAGCCATGCAAACAAACCACATGGAAAAGCCACCAACACAACCCCCATCGAAGAGCCACCCAAGCAATCCCGATCGAAAAGCCACCGAAACTGGTCCCGTGGAAAAGCCATAAAACTCCCATCGAAAGCCACCCAACAACCCACATCGAAAAGCCACCCAAACAAGTTCCATGGAAAAGCCACCCAAACAACTCCAGATCGAAAAGCCACCCCACATCCGAAAAGCCACCAAACAAATACATGGAAAACAAACCACCCTATCGAAAAGCCACCTCGCTTTCAAAAGCCACCCAAGCAACCCCGCATCGGAAAGCACACAAAACTACCATCGAAAGCCAATCAACCCCGATCAAAAGCCAGGTAAACAACGCCCGATCGAAAAAGGCCACGCTAAAAAATACATCGGAAAACCAAGCAATTCCCATCGAAAAGCCAGCCAAGCAATTGCCACCGAAAATTCGCCTAAACAATTCCCATCGAAAAAAAAATCGAAAAGCCACCAAATAACCCCGATCGAAAAGCCACCAAACAATTCCCATCGTAAAGCCACCCAAACACCCCCGATCGTAAAGCACCAAACACCCCCGATTCGGACAAAGTACCCGAATCAAACCCGACTTCGAAGGCCACCCAAGACAAATCCCATACACGAAAGCACTCCAAAAGCAACTCCATCGAAAGCACGCCACAACAACTCCACATCGAGCAAAGCCACCCAAAACCGATCGGAAAAGCGCCCCAATCATCCCGATCAAAGCCACTCAAACAGTCCTGCATCGAAAAAAAAAAAAAACAAAAAAAAAAAAAAGAAAAATGCCAGCCAAATCACACCCCGATCGAAAAGCACCCACAGCTCCCATCTGAAAAGCACCCCCACAACTCCCATCGAAAGCCACTCAAACAACCCGATCCGGAAAAAGCGCAACCAGAACAACCCCGATCGGTAAAAGCCAGCCAATAACCCCGATCGAATAAGACCAGCCGAAACTCACGAAAAGCTACCCCCACAACTCTCGAAAAGCCATCCCCACAATCTCATCGCAAAGCACCGCCGAATCGAAAGGCTACCCCCACAACGGCACCATCGAAAAGATACCCCCACAACCCCCATCGAAAAGCCACCCCCACAACTCACATCGAAAAGCCACACCCATCACCCTCATAGAAATGTTACCCCACAACTCCATCGAAATGCCACCCCAATAACCTCATCGAAAAAAATCATCCCCACACCTCTTCGCAAAGCCACCCCACCAACCCTATCGGAAATCCATCCAAATATCCCCTATGAAAAAGCTACCCTCACAACCTTTTTAAAGGTCTATTCCGTTCTTTCAGGGGGATAAAAATCAGTTTTCATTTCCAATTGCTAAACGAGTCTATTTCAAAGTCCCCTTCTAAGGGGATGGCAAGATTTCTGGCCTCTAGGGTGGCGTACCACCGAAAAGTAAGATTCCCAGGAGAGTCCAATAGACGTCAGCACCATGGAGGTCAACCAAAAGAAACAAACAAAACCACCGTAAAGTGTGCCTAATGTTCCTTCAAAAGATTATCATCTAACCTAGAGCAGAAGAGAACTTAATAATAACAACAGAAAAATTATATGATTAATGATAGAGGTAAATGGCAAGAAACGTTTGTCTGCAACCATCTTGTTTTAAGGTTGCAGGAGGATTCAAGCTAGAACACTGCGAAATACTATGATGCTAGGAATTTAGGCCAAGTTAATGACAAGGTTATGTCATAATTGCACACTTTCGTGAGGATATGGCACTGCCACCCATCTGCTCGGCCTGGCCTCTTTTTGAATGACAGATACGTTTATCGGGCTTCGAATATCGAAATTAGACCATAGCGATATGCTTAATATCTTGGCCTATCCATTATAGATGCCAGCTGTTTCACATAGTATAGCGAGAAAGTCAATTCTACATTTATTTGGGTTAAAATATGTACGAGGATATTTCACATAAAATGTTACTAGCCATCATCATTACACGATTGGTGTGTTTCCTCTGGGATCATGAACTTTCTTTATTACGCTGGAAGGAAGAGATGATAGACACAGATTGGGATTATGGTTAGATCTTCCGACAATCCAACCGTTATTTTGTACAGCCAAAACAACTGTCTCTCGGATAGGCCCTTCAATTGGCGAAAATCTCAGATGAATCCCACAGTTATATCTCTCAGAAGAGAACCGATGTTGGAATGGTTTCGTATCCATATACACCGGCAAAATCAATGTTCCGAAGACAGTCGGAGAGAAGTCATACTAGGTGCTCCTAATCACAAGCAAAGCAAATTAATAAATATTTGGATCGCTCTGAGATTCAGAATATATTTAATTGAAGGAAGCGATATCAATAGTCTTATACATAGCTCAAAGACGCGTAGCAATCATACGCGATATACGTTTCCCTCTATTAAATAATCACCTTCCTGAATGAGCTTACAGAACAACAACAAAATGCGTCGGATGTTCCTTGCAGGTTCTTACATACCCATGCAGATTGATCATTAGATGAACAAATGGCTTCAGATCTGGCTGGGGGGTTGCTCCATAACCGCGTTCAGAAACGATCTAAGGTTTTTGTTGGGATGAAATGGGCATTACCCTTTTCAAGCACCAAATTATAAACTTCCAGATAATCTATTCAGTTCCTTAGGCTACACACCCAGCTATTCTTCAACAGGGCTACATATTTTTTCCACAGTTCAACGGCTCGATATTTGGTCAGAGGGCTTACTCAGTCTTTCGAGACTTCAAAGGTTCAGCAAGACACTACTGCGAGCACTAGCCAGCCCAGGAGTCTTGAAGGTTTACCCGATTTATTGGGAGATAGAGCTGAAAAGCTATTGGTCAACGATTTGCCTCGTCCGCATTCGGGTCAAACAGTAAGAATCAGTCACATATCACACGACAGTTGATAAAGAAAGAAAGAAACAAGAATTTAGTTCTTGGGGTAAACAACCGGGGGGGGCAAAAAAATTTTGTTTAGAAAAAAAACCTAGGTTTCGTCTCCCCAAGTCAAGAGTGGAAGACCGCCTATTGTTCTTAACAAGTCCCAAACCACACTGAGCAGAGAGTTCACGAGTAGAGAATGGAACAGATGAGAATCTAGTTTACCTCTTATTACTGCCACGCCCACTAACACTGAAGGTTATAGCGCTTCAAGTGGATGTCTCCGGACCATTTCAAGGACAGCAGCATTTGTTCGATAGCTGCCCTTGTGGACAAGCTCACAATCACCAGACGAGTAGGTGAACAGTCAGCTATGAAATCGCTTCAACCTGGAACGCCTTATGTTCGATACAGCTCATATGGAAAGCTCTCACCATGGATGGCTTCAGCAACTTTCTCAAACTGGTGACTGCATCCAGTACCATATTGGACACAAAATAATCAGAGTGTGAAGTTGTACGAGTTATGACTTGCATGAATCTTCATGTCTCTTATTAGTCTTAGTCATTGTATTTAGAGAATCGAAGCGGGCAAGCTGTGACTAGGATCTTCAGTTTTGAAAATATGTATAGAAGGCCGGTTTCCTAAGCCCCTTTCACCTTTCGATTTCTGGCTAATGAATCAAAAGGACCTGTCACAGCGAATTACGTAGCCATTTGTCCTGCAAGGTGCTACAGCATTTTTTACACAGTTCAAAGGGCCGAATATGTCATAGGTGATCTATTCCAGTCATTTTAGAACTCTTAAAGTCAGATCGCACTTACTGGAACATAGCAGCCCGGAGAGTCGAAGGTTTCCCATATTTTTAGGATAGCAGAGAAAAACTAATGGGCAGATGGCCTCGTTCCCGCGATCGGGGGCTTCACGAGTAATATTAGTTCACCTATGCACACACGTGTAATAAAAAAGAAAAAGAAAGTTAGTTTGGGGAACAACCAGAAATAAACCTATTCGCATCCCCAGATTCTAATGAGGAAAGAACCGCATTTCTTAACATAAGTGCCCAAACCACACTAGCAGGAGGTCACAGCGTTAGAAGTGACAGGATGTGAGAACATATTACGCTTTTATCCACCTAAACGAAGGTACGCTTAGGTCGGTGTCTCACAGGACATTCAAGACGGTTTGTTGATAGCTACCCTTTGTGGAAAAGCTCAATCGACAGGTACGAGTAGTTGGACAGCTCCCTATATGGAAAGCTCAACCAATGGACGAATTATTTGATATAGCATCCCATTATGTAAAACATTCAACCATGGATGTGTTAGCGATTCTCAAGCTGGTCGACTGAACATCCAGTACCAGTTGGCGAACACACAATATCTCAGAATGATGAATTTGTCACAGTTCATAACAAGCAATGAAATCTTCATGTCTTTATTAGATCTGTAGCATTAGGCGATTTAAGAGTATTCCAAATGCGGCATGCTGCGCTGATGATCTTCAGTATATTGACACATGTTGAAGCCGTTCTTCTAAGCCCTTCACCTTTCAGGTTTCTGGCTAAGAATATAAAGACCTTCAACAAGTTAGATGACCTGTTGAGCTGTGCCATTATTGGCTTTAAAGGCATTGGTTCACATCACTTCTCTGTGATCCTCCTTTACTGCCCTTAAGACAACATGACTCTTTAGTTGTATTATCGTGATTAGACTTCTGGATTAAATCTGCCAATAACTAAAATTTGCAATTACTTGGGAATCATGTCCGAAAGTCAATTGCTCAAGTTAATTAAAGCAATGTGGTGCCAGGACTCTAATCTACATTCGCCACATAGGTTAAGAAGACTGGGCACTCTATCTATACTTTTCTGAGTATCCTTGACTTGATAAGGTTCAAAGTTAAGGCAGTATGGCCTCTCTTAGAATACCTCTTGCGATTACAGGAATGTTATTCTTTGACACATTCCTTTGAAATGTGACCGCTTGGCAGATCACTTATATTTTAATGTTATATATTTCAAGGTATGACTAACATACTTTAATTAAATTATTTTAATTAGGGGTGGTTTAATATAACAAGTATCACGGGAGAAATATAATATAGTTATTGTATAAAATATAGCTATAGAGGGTGATATCTATATATATTATTAATTATATATATAATATATTAGGTTGGTGTGAGAATGATGTTATTATTACTATACGAAGTATACATATCTTATTGCAGCCGTCTTTTCCATTCCTTGTCTTTCTGATCATGTCCATTCATTCCCTCCCCGCATTTCTCCTTTCATTATCCAGATGTTACGGAACAAAGTATTAGATCAGTACCACACAATTCTCACCAGGTGGAATCATTCATATCTCATGTTTACTGTATTTTTCTCTGGGGACACGATACGTTTTCTCTGCTTGTTAACCTGCTTTCATGGGTATTATGAGCTTTATTAGTATGCACAGGCATGTCAACCAAGATGATTGGAGATTGAAACTTCCTTGTTTAATGACAAACAGTGGTAGTTGTAGCGTATCACGTCCACGTGTTTAATAATAATAATATAAATACGTAGGAGTATGATAATCACAGGAATATGAAACTAAATAAAAAATCATAATAAAAATAACCATAGAGATAGAATGATAACGGAATGTAAAACACCTCGACAGGTGGAGAATTATATATATTAATGAATTAATAATAATAATAACTAATGGATAATGATAATTAAAATGGAGAATAGAGAATAAGAAATAAGAATAAGAATAAGAATCAAGATAAGAAAGTAATTAGAATATGTGTATTATAGAGAATCAAGTAATAAGAATAGAGCAATAAGAATAGACGAATAAGAACTAAGATAAGCAATCAAGAATAAGAATAAGAATAGATACGAAATAAGAATCAAGAAATAAGAATAGAATAAGAATAGAATAAGAATAAGAATAAGAATAAGAATAAGAATAAAATAAGAATAAGAATAGATAGAATAAGATAAGAATAAAGAATAAAGATAAGAATAAGAATTAGAATAAGAATAAGAATAAGAATAAGATAATAAAATAATTCTATCTTTTGCAGGATTTTTTATATATGCACAAGTTGAAATGGCGATGAGAATCTACAGCTCCACTAACGATCAGCGTGCAATAAAAACTAGCGTTTTCAGTTCTACCATCTTTTCTTTTCAAATGAGTTTTCGGAATACTGCTTCATATATTGGCCCTTGATATAATGGCATGAACCCTTTATACTGTTTTATTACCTTCCCTTACACGCTGTTTGGAGGTTTCAATACTTCACTTGGAATTGATTTGAGAATAGCTCTGGACACTTGCCATGCTCATTTCTACGGAAAGCTCCCAATGGCACGGCTTTAATGCAGCCATTTATGCAGCAGCACTGATAGTCACGTTAAACCCACAAATCAGTAGACATTATGGAAGCAGGCAATGATGGCCTTTTATGCACGTTGCATGCAGCCATTTTCTGCTAGTGACAGAAGGAATTTCAACTTGTTATTAAAACGAGAGCAAAGGGGAAAGGGGGCAGAGAGAGAGACTAAGAAAAGTAACGGATGGAATCCATGTTAAGACTGTTATAGTGATAAAGTGCTGAGCAGTTGAGGCCCAGTAAGTTTCCAGGAAAAACATGTTTCTTTCAATCTAAATAGGATACTGTATATCATACAGTTTTCCTTGTTATAGCACAGACTGTGAACAAGCCTCCTTGTAGGTAAAATAGTGCATGAAGTTAAATGTAAAACAGAAGTCCATGTTGCATATTATTCATATTCAAATAATGTTCTGCACTCCTTGTGTACTACCTTTTATAATATTTCACTAAAGAATGCCTTAACATTTTTCCTTATATATTGTTTTATGATTCCCTGTACGAATCAGAATATAAGAATAGAGGAACCTTTACCAATGTATTCCAATGTACGAAGACTGAGGCCCAGTGTTATTTGAGATTTCCTCTGCCTTGGGCCTCAGCCCTTGCCTCAACCAATTTTACAGTCTCGTCTTCTCCCTCTTTACTTTTCCTTTTCCAACCCCTTTTCCTGTCCAGTTCCTGAGAAGGTAGAGCTGTGATGAATGAATAATAAGCTGGCTTTGGCCATTGATGTAGTATTCCTCTGTTGAGGTACTTATCTCTTGCCCTTATTACTGCTATTACTACTACTGCTTTATCCTTATTGTCTGACTCCCCACAGTACTACCTCACTCAATACCAATCCCTCTTCTTATCATCCTTTTTTCTTCTACTACTGCCACTAATACAAACCCTTTGAATGCTCTTCTTTGCCCAGTTAAGGGGATTGATTAATAGTGATCCCCCACCAGCCCCTTATTCTTACAACAATGTCTTCAAAAGCAAGCAAGCAATATCCTTCTACAGCCATCCTGATCATTATTGCCTTGTCACAGTTACACAGAGCCATAAGCTCAAGCATTATGTACCATTTCACTGGCAAACCTATTC
Source organism: Penaeus vannamei (assembly GCF_003789085.1). Taxonomy (NCBI): domain Eukaryota; kingdom Metazoa; phylum Arthropoda; class Malacostraca; order Decapoda; family Penaeidae; genus Penaeus; species Penaeus vannamei. The sequence continues at coordinate 71,177 of NW_020872832.1, read as the reverse complement.
CTGCCCAGCCCCATGCCAACCTTAATATTTATACCGGAACTGCCTCCATCTCCCCGACAGATTGCCTTGTCTTTGAGAAGGATTGTTCAGACTGTGGAGACGATGCTTGCCTGCCTCATTGACTATTATGCTACATTATTCCCATGAGTGGCTTCTGTAAGGCCTCCACTAATACTTCGAAAATTTCTTTCCATGCCCTGTTCTACCAGGTCGACTCCTCCCCCATCAATTAAAAAAATGTTGGCATCTTGGCCACCCTGCCAAACTGTTTCTCCACAGCCCACTGCCCTTTGTGTGCCCAACCATGGTTCAAATTGTTTTGTGCTATTACACATATGTGCCAATTGTGATGTCTCCCATAATGTATTTTATAGGGGCTGCCCTTCCCAAACGTTTGAGTCTGAGGTGGCAATTTTAAGTTTCAATTCTGCCTCATAGGAAATGGGACAAGGTTTTTCTCTTGCTCCTTACTCGTGTTGTCTTTTGCTTTCCCTGATACCTACCCCTTCTCCTTCTCACTCTGTCCATCACATCAGACAATCTAAACACTCTACCTGACCTCCTACCACATCCTCTCCTACACCTACCCCTTCCTCTTCTCCACAGATATCTGTCTCCTCTTCTACCCCTCATAAGAAAACAATTTCTCAGACCTCCTCAACCAATCCCCTTTCAGAAACACTTGAGGACATTATCTATCTAATCATTGCCCAAAATAACATGCCTATCCCTCATTTACCATCTAATTTCTCTGCTCTGATTCCTTCTATATTCAGTTACTGTTGACATCCATCATCCTCCAGCTCATTGCACAGCGTGTTTCATTAAATGTGAATGACTGGGAACAGTTTGTTTACACTATGCTTGTACTCCTAAATGTTTAGAGTGCCTGTCCTTTGAAAATAAACAGCTACACACGGGTCACCTATGGTGCTCACAGCACATCTGTGAGTGTGCATGCAATATATCGATTTTATAGACCATTGAATATTTTTATATTTGTATTTTATGTTATTATCTGGTAATACACCTATTTTTTGTATGGGAACTGGGCCTTATTAAGACAGGGTTCAGGATAACTTACGTTACCACATCCTTTTGAGATGTAATCTTTTGTGTTAATAAACATGTCAAAGTAAAAAAAAAAAAAAAAAAAAAAAAAAAAAAAAAAAAAAAAAAAAAAATCCCTCCCACACCCCATCCCACCTTGCTCTATCTGCACCACCCCTCTTCCTTCCCTGTTACCCCTTCCGCTCCCTTCTGGATATGCACATGACTCCCTTTTGTCACAACAGTGTCTTTCCCTGGACTATCCCCTTCCTGACATTCCTCCTGAAACTGGTATTTGATATAATTGCCTGTAACCTCCCCCCCCCTTTCTCTTTTTGGTAATCCCTGCCTTACTTCACAGTCATCCCTGCAGAATCCCACACTTATTACTTTGACAACTTGTTTTCTTTCCTTGCACACACATGTTATAAATCCTCCATTTGAAGGAGCAGTCACACTACTCTATTCTATCCAGGGATCCCAAGAGTGATCGGGATGCTTCCCAAGCTGTAATGGGATCTGAGAAGTAAATTCCTAGCCAATACGGAACTGCTGCGTAGGTATTTCATCCCAATCCAGACCAGGAAAGTCATTACATAAAAAAACTACAATATAATTAGTGGTAAACTAATTACTTAATATCATAAAAATTGATTATTATATAATGTTAAAAACAATCTATTTTCTAAAAAATAAGATATATTGCATTGAACAATGATGTTTCATTAAATTTTAATTGATAAATCAGATAACTTTCATTTGACCAATGAACATAACCATCAACCCATTATGGATATTGTTGGATAACATAAGAGCCAAAAAGCTTTTTGCGGAACACCAGTCATAAGGCTTATAAAAGCAGGAATTGGAAAAGAACCTTGATGTATGAAATAAGGAAGGTATTTTGTCATTAACATTGTGAACGCTGGACTGAGAGGATACTATGTGTAGTGTGACCAATTCCATGCTGTAGCCTACCAGACTTCAGTGAGGCTGTCTTGTGATCCCAAGACAGTGAAGACCAGTGTGACCGTCACTTGGTCTAATCACCCCTAACCCCCCTTCTTTCTCCCTATGGATTGACAGTGGTATATTTACAGAAATTAAACACTAATCATTATCTTTTAATAATATATTATGAATATTTCTGTAATAATCATAATCACTACTAGTTTTCTTCATGCTCATATTGTAAATATGGACTATAAAGTCTTAACTCTTATATTTTACATTTCTAAACAAATGAATGTTGTATGTTTACACAAATGTATAATTTCTACAGTATGTCAGCAGGTACAGATATTGATTATAGTTAATACTGTATTTTGCATAAGTATATAGATATTATGAGTGTATTGGTTGGTTTATGTATTTTACCTTTACATGTACATGTCTGTATTCTAAATATCAGTAGGTCTGCTTACATAACCTTTTATTCATAATTTTTCTTCTGAATATCATTTGCATGAAAGAGAAAGGAAGAGAGATAGTTGTTCATACGAACTAATGTGTAATTGGTAATCACATCCACAATTATGGTTATTAGTAGTTGATTGTTTGTACATACCAAATACAGACGCATCTAACTTTTTAGGTATAATGAAATGCCTTATAATGAGAAATCTTTATTTCATATTACTGCCTTATTGCATAGATGATAAAAAGATGTTAACATGAGCTGGGAACAGACTGCACAGTGCTATGTAAGCTCAACCTGTTTCTGTGGTAAACATTTCTTTTTTATCTATTTGTTTCATCTTTTATTATTATTTTGTGGATGAGCTGTTAGTCTGTTTCATGGTTTGGTATAGATATTTGGATCAACCACTTAGAACATAGCTTCATGTTATGTATATTTATATATATATATATATATCTTTTTTTGTCAGTTTACCATGAAAACGTGACTAAACATTATGCTGGGATAGATGGCCCCTGGTTTTCAGCAGTAACCGTCCATGGTACACATGCCTGCTAATCTATTATGGAGGCTTTTGGGGATGCATGGGGGTCAGGTGTTATGGGGAAGATAGCTATATCACCTTCCCTTTGTTCAGGGGAAGTTACAGTATGGCAGTATACACAAAGTTTCAACAAGTCTCTGTCGGCAATATCCAAACACTGTTTTTAGAACATTTCAGAACTGCAATACCCTTTGGGACTATTAATAAACAAATAAGGCTGAAGTCCCATATTGCACAGTGCTGAATTCATGGTGGAAAGTAAGTTTTAATTATAAAATAATGCCCTAATTATGCTTAACCTAAGAGAAGCATTTGATCATCATCATCATCCAACAACACCATAGAAATGCTCCTCTAAATTCTATAATGAATAATACAACCCTACGAAAATTATTGTTTCAGAATCAAGAGGTAAAATCCATAACAATAACAGATGCATTATAAAACCTTCTTAATCCCAACATGGAAACTCCTAAGAATAATTCATACCCACAGATTGACAAAACAAATATTAAACAATCACTTTAAGCAATCCACCTAAAAATTAAGATAAAATCAAAGGTTTTCAACAAGCAGTCATGTTGGTTTGGATTAACAAGGCTTTTTGTAATCAAGCAATCAACAACATGAACGGTAGACTCTATGGATAGTGCTCTATCAAAAACAAATGGCTTAGGCCTGCACATAATACCAATAGGAATCTGATATGCCAAATAGACTTGGGGAAAATATCTAGCCAACTAATTAATAATAGTATGCATACTATTACATTTATTGGAACTGTAAAACTGCAAATGATCATACTGTATATATACACACTGCAGTAAAACTCACAATTGGCTGAATAAATTGGATGTATACATAATCTAAATAATCACACCCAATCAAGGATATGAACACAGCTTGAGATAAGACTTATTGAAAGTTAAGTGTGCAACCTTAAACTGTATACATTTCTCAATGTTACACATAGGTTAAACAAGATTTTTTACCTCAGACATTATAACAGCATTTTTTTTCTCTTTCACTTTTACATCAAAGACAAATCTTTGCAAATTTAATGCAGGTGCAGATCTTTACTTATCCACCTCTAGAACATCTATCAAGTCTACTCGGTTCAGATTCCTTTTTTTTTTTGTTTCAAATTCTAGGGAAGGGTCTATTAAGGTTTTAAGTTTCATTATCATGTCCATTTCAATCAAGGGATTTACAAGAAAAAATATGATTAAAAAAATAAATAAAAAATCACATTACCATTCTTTATGTGGGCACAAGGCTATTTTGAAACTATCTTAAATTTCTAAAGGCCACACATTGGTGCAGTATCAAAGATTACTTCTTTTCTGCCTTACTCATAATCTGTCTGTATATATGATAAGTCATTAAGAGTCCCTGTGAGCATTTACAAATTAAAACTGATCATATCAAGCATCTGACACAGTCACATGGCTTAAAAAGAAAATTACAGGAAGCCTTTGTAGTAAGGACAATTTCATTTTCATGATGATACAACTTATACAAACATTGCAGCCAAGATTTCTTAACAAATATGTCACAAATATACGTCTTGCAGAACTGCCCTTCATTCACAACTATTAAACACCAAAATTGAAAAATAAAAAATGTAACAGTTCTGGGTATTACTTAGATGGCAAAATGGTGAGTGCTACAGTTCCCCTTGCTTCTTTCAGAATATATACTGCTTCTGCATGGGTCAGTCCAGCTAGTGATTCTCCATTCACTTCAAGAATCTGATCTCCACGCCTTAGGGATCCTTCACGAGCTGCGGCACCACGTTCAAAGACACTCTTCACATATATAGGCAAATCACCTAAATTGGAGCCGAAACCTCCAACGATCGAGAACCCAAGACCATCATCACGTCGCTCCAGCAAGATTGTCCTGATACCTGATGTTTCCTGGGGTTCCTTTGGCTGAATTTGCTGCTGTTGCTGTTGCAGGGGTGGTGTCTGGGGTGGCAGGTGGTGTGGCTGGATGAGCGGAGGCAGATGTGTGCGGGGGATGGGGACAGGGGGTTCTGGCGGGACTTTGGTGCTACCCTCAGGGGAGCTGTCACTTATTGTCACTGGCCATGTGTTATTCCTGAAACAGGGTGCATGAAAAATGAGACTGCAGGTACAAGAATGAAGTAAGGCTCGTTATTAATGTGCAAAGGTTAAAAGGGTAATGATAAAGATAAATGTAAATGTAAATAAGAGTAAGTGTAAGTTTTAGTGTAAATAAATGTAAATGTATGTAAATGTCAATGTAAATGTAAAATAAAAAGATAGAAAAGTGTGAAAAGTCTATACTAATACAAACCTTTACTTCCTGTGTATGCCATGAAAATACAAAATAAATATTAGGTATCTGCTAATAATATTTGTCTGACATTACATCTCATTGTTGCTCAACTGGAAAAGCAATTTTTTTATTTTTAAAAAGTGGGGAAATTTCATTACCAAAACAGTTTAACATAAATCTGAGAGCCCTTACGCATTGTTATTGGAGTTAGCTTTCTTGCCAGCCTTAAGTCTTCCTAATTTCATACTGACAGAACCTGGAGCACACTTGAGGATAGCAGCTGCCTGCTCCTGGGTAGCCTGGCGAAGGTCTTTATCATTCACTTCAAGGATCTGGTCACCTTGCATGAGGCGGCCATCACTCTCAGCTACACCACCCGGAACCTAGAATGTTGTAATTGAAAAGTAAAGCTTAGTTTTCCTAAAAAGTCCATATTAGGATGGTGTAAGGATGGGTAGGAAACACATATTCTACAAAACCCACAAAGTATAATAGTGAAAGGTTATGCTATACATAATATTTGAACTCACCACATCAGAGATGAAGACACCAGGGCCGTTCTTGCGTCCAACTATAGAAAGTCCAAGACCCTTGCCAGACTTCTTTGTGAGTTGGACGGTGATAATATCATACAAATCTTCTTCCTTCTGGCTTCCCTCTTCACGGTAAACAACCATTTTTACCTAGAATTCATGACCAATGTTACTGACATTTGAGGGTATAATGCTAAGAGGCTTGTGATGACAAAAAAAAAAAAAAAAAAAAAAAATCATTTAGTATTATTTCTGTTCTAGACTCTCAGTTATAAATTGAATTTCAAAGATATTTGAGAATGCTTCTTATTAGTAATTATGAGGATGATAAGAAAATGGTGAAAATGGCAAAGAAAAAACAGGATGACCTTCCCTATTTGGAGTGACCTTTTTGCACAAACAAATATGCTTGGTTTATAGTCCGTGTGTGTGGGCTGCTGTGTGTCATTAAGATATGAAGCATGTTTTGGAATATATAACAAAGAATAAAGGAAATGAATTAATATCACTAAAATGTGAAATATGAAATTCTAACATGAAAATCTATCCTAAATGATATTAAATTCTCTGGACTTGTTTTAGTATGAAACCATTAAGATTCATACTATGCATAGTATGTAACTTCCTGAATAGAAGAATATACTGTTTACATAAAAATAACAGAATACAAAGCCTTATTAGTTCTCTAGCAAAAGGTGAAAAATTATAAGGATAACAACTTCAATTCTATCGGCCTTCAGGATGGGTTTTCCTTATTGTTTAAGAAAGTGCTATTATTGTACTTCTCAAAATGTTATTTTTACCATTCATTCTGCTAGGATGGAAAGAACACTACCAATGACAGTTACACTACTGGACTTAAACACAGCTGGGTTCTATTCAATTTTCCAATTGGCAACCTAGGGAGGAATAGCAACCTACAGACTTGTACAATGCTATTGACAAATAAGTTAATATATAGATATCTTATTTACAAGCTAACACTTACATATTCAAGACCTATTCTAAGACTTTCTTACATTTCTTTAAGTAAATATGGGGATATTTTTTTATTTTTGTTTTTGCTTAAATTAGCTCCATGAAATAACTGACTGATTTTTGTATTATCTATAGTACTGGACTTCTAATGTTTTTTTTTCCAAGGAAGGTTGGTGTGTTAGGGAAAATAACTCTTGTTAACTTTACCTTCTCCTTATCCTTTATAACATGCAAAATGAAGAAAATGTAAGTACAAGTTTATGAAAAAGAAGTGTTCCTAGATTCCAACTTAGAATGTAAAAGTACTAGGTGAAAAAGAGATGTTAAAAATCAAAAAGATAATGGCATAAAATGAGAAAATTCCTGAAATAAGAATATTTTGAAATAACCAGGCACAAACATACACAATAAACATATGAATTCCTTTTCCTTTCAAAGAAACTAATCACCTCTTGATTACTATTACATCTTTCAAAGACTTCTACCTCCAAATCAATGTATATTAAACATTCCTTACTAAAATATTTTGATCTGATCTGTTCTTGATGAAAAATTACTATGGAATTTTGGCTTCTCTTAGAATTATCAGTTACATAAAGAACAACCCATGCTTTAAATTCATAACTGTATGCAACATGTCAAAAAAAAGAAAAAGAAGAAAAAAAAAAAAAATAATAATAAATTTAGATGACAATATTTTTTCTTTACCTTTGACGGTGTCTGTCGTAGAACACTTAGAGCTTTCTGGTGTGTTATATCCCTGAAGTTCTCATTGTTCACATTAAGAATCTGATCACCTGGTTTCAATCTTCCATCCTTAGCAGCTGCACCGTCAGGGTAAACTTCATGGATGATGATAGCACCCTGAAAATAAAAAAATGCATGAATATTTTGCTTCTATATTCAGAATGTACAACAATATACAAAGTTTTCATTATGTACAGTTATTTTGACTTAACACTTTCATCTCTCTTTTTAGTAATATATAATTTACTCTACATAAGATTCAGAGATACAGTTACTGTTCCCTTTTTTGTGATAAAAAAAAAATGTAACATATACTTGAATTTTTTAAATAACTGCACACAAGGTGACAGACAGCAACTGTCTCATTAACAACTCTAATCTACCAATATAGAAGACTGGGATTACTACTTTTTTTAAGGGAAATATTCACTTAAATGCTGTCAGAATTGGCCATGACCATATAATACAACCAGGACTATAAACATAACCACACTCCATAATGTATCTCCAAGCACAAAAAACACATGAAATTAGCCCCACAAAATACCCATGAAAAGCATATTAAAAAAAAAAAAAACAGAAAACAAGAGTATTTAACCTTTTAAACTAATTCCTTTCCCAAACATGTATTCTAGCATCTAACATTATCATTTTGCTTAAAACTGCATTACATATTCATCATGAAAATTCATAGATACATTGTCAAACATGAAAAATTTAAAAGCATTACATAAAAGCCCTTTCTTCAGTCAACAGAAGCAACACATAACACCACAACAAAGCACTTATTGTTCATTTGGCTCACACAAGAAGCTACAAGCTAATGCATAAGGCTAGTACTTGAGAAGTACTTACTCTCTTGAATGATGCAAGACCATGAAGGAAGCAAGAAGAAACAAACAAAATGTTACTCTGATATTTAGAAGAATACATAAATGGTAATTCTATATTGTTCTACTGCAGCAAAAATATACATGAAGATGGTTAAACATAGAAAAATAGTGAACAGAGAAAGAGGAAAAAATAATACATCATCTAATTTGGTCAACCACAATAAAACATTACACTCATAACTATACCAGTTTACTTTCCCCTCCTCCT
>NW_020872832.1:50000-57500 GCF_003789085.1 Penaeus vannamei | reverse complement strand
AGTAGTTTGCTTTGAAAAATAAAGAGGCTGCTCTTTCAAGATCTGACAGAAATATAAACAACATTGTACAGGTTTTCACAGCACACTCAAAAGGCATGCCATATCTGAGCTGCTCAAGCTATTGGCAGCAAAATATGTCAAAAATATTTTTTTCTTGGCAATAGCAATGTATAAGCATAAGCATTTCTTTGCTACCTCTTTTGGTGCCTCTGGTGCAGTTGCTTTCTGAAAGAAGTATTAAACTGTATAGCTAACTAGAGTTCACTAGATATCTTTATATAATATTTACTGCAATTTTCCTTTTTAATGCTGTTATTTTTTCAAAAGCACTTGTAAGATTGGCAACAATGTGCTTGTCAAAATAAAACACATTCATAGATTTGGCCAATAGCAACCTAAAAGCAAAAGTATTTGCTACCTCTTTTGGTCCTTCAGCAGCAGCTGCGCCTTTCTGAAAAAGGCATTCAGTTTTCCATTTGGGGTGAAATGAATACAGCATGATTTTGTTCCACATGCAAAAACTAGATTTTACAAAATGAAAAAAATAAGTAAAAACTTACTAAAAAAATCTGAAATAATTAAAAATCTCAAAATCACTCGGTAAATAATAATGAAAGTAATTCAATAAAAGATGATGACAATGATTTTGAAAACCAAGAAAGAATGACAACTCTAAAATCACCAACCTGTTTCGGCTCATCTGTTGCAACAAGTGAAGAGGGAGAAGATGCAGTTGATATCGAGGATGTCGTTGAGGTAATGGAGGCCAAGCCATGCGAGGACAACCGTTCCACAGGAGCAGCACGGCCAGGTGGAATAGGAGGGGAAGAAGGGGCCATTTGAATTTCCGTCGATGATGTCACAGGTGTGGCCGCAGGGGGGGGCAAGGAAGAGATCGACGGTGGTTTGGCAGGCAGGGCAGGTTTAGGCCCCAAGGCAGGTTTGGGTGGCACATCTGTTGAAAATAGGTTGTACTGTCATGAAATGGCATTCTTTATTTTCATTGATTTTTTTTTTTTTTTTTTTTTTTTTTTTTTTTTTTTTTTTAGAAAAAAGAAAAATACAGGGAAAGAAAAACAGAATGGAATGAAGCTTCACTCCTTCAAACTCTGCTAGAATGATTTACATATATACATAGATCACACACTACAGTGAAAGTTTCAACATGTACCACAAGATCAAAGAGTAGAGTGCAAAGAAATGGTACTTTTTCTTTTGGATTAGAGTGAATTTTCATTTAGTCTCTATGCATTTCCAATCATACTTCTAATAAATGCTTCTATATTCATTAGTCTAACTACAAAGCCACACAATAACACCCAGCCATGAAACACTGAATGAAAGGAATTTGGATACTTATAAAAAATTGTTATTGAGAAAAAATCACACAAGGCTTGCATTCATGTTTTATCTTGGAATAGAAGTAAAGAATATTTCAGGATTATCATTTACTATTATACATTAATAAAAAAAATACACATTATACTAGCTGTCAGTAAAATATTCAAATAAGAGCACTACAGAAAACTCCTTATAAAATTCTGATATTTAATGTTTTGTAGTTATTAAAATTTTACCTAGCGAAGTTATGAACACCATCATATTATCAATAAAAAAAAAAAAAAAAAAAATACATTCCTTGAAAAAATATGAGTTTCATGTATTTTTGTTTGTTTTTTTCCCTTGAGATTTCAATATTTCTTGCAATTATTCTAATATCATAGAAGACAGACAATTCATGCCTTTTAAATGAAAGCTTTTCAAAAATGCACAAATGATGTCTGCAAAAAGCACCACCGAATGTTTCATAACTAAAACACAAATAAGTAATGTAAATGCATGTCAAACATAAGTCACTTTCTCCTGAAGCTCTTTCTAGGCTACGCAATCCAAGTAAAGGGAACACATTTTTTTTCCTATTTAAGATAAAACATAATGTATAGTATACAAAATGCAATACAAAACAGCTAATACCAGCTACCAGTGGTTCCTGCAAACTATATTTCTATTCATTGCTATCTTCTGGTTTTCGTAAAAGAAAGAGTGAGTGTGTCAATTTGTGATAAAGTAGTGTTAGTTTAATAAAGTTAGTGTTTTTAATAAAAATAAACCCTAATAACCATTCCATAATCTATAAAGGCTTTCAATTTGCATTGGCACCAAAAACTAACTTACTATACACAAGAATATCATATCTTAATTACATGTCAGGATACAGAGAGATATACCAAGCAATACTGCCAAGGATGAAACACACAAAACACAATTTGGACACATAACATGACAATAAGGTATATGTATATAAAAAAGGTGGTTCCAGCTGTTCAAGAGACTGGTAATGCTGGTGTTGGTTGTACAGGGATTGGATGAGGCATGGGAAATACAGGGAAAAAGTCATAATAACAAATATATTGGGATAACATGTCGACATGTCATACTCACAGGGCCATGCACCAGCCCACAATGACCACCAGGATCACGGCGCAGCGGCACCACACGGCCAAAAAGCACAGAAAGTGAGGCACAACACCGTGTTAGTATCTCAATCACTATCGCACAACATTAGATACACACAAACACTGTCTACACTCAAACATACACAGTCCATCAATGAAGATCAGTGACAAACAAGGACAGTTGTATCAAATGGTTTTCTACTAAGAAATAGTAATCTCCCTCTCTTTACATTGTTGTGAATCTTTTTCATTATCATTATTATCATAAGTAATACTATTACTTGGTTAATTCCTGAGAGGTTTTGAGCTTCTCTTTCTTGTGTAAATGACTGTATTATTTATATTCAAAACAATATCAATAAATAAATTTACGGAATAGAACAGTATAAGAAATGTAAATTATCATAAAGAATTATTTAGAAATTACTATGAGAGATGAAAGTGAGAATTGAACAATAGCATCATTTCATTTAGTCAACTCAAACAAATATATACTATCATAAAAAAGTTTCACCCTAATATTCCTTCAATTACAATATATTCTTCAAAGTTACCATATAAACAACTTAAACTTTGTATGAAACCTCAGAATCCTTTTTAAAATAAATGAGAAAAAAAAAATCTTCATCAGACCAGAGAGAAGATGAAAACAGGTTCAGTTCTACCCACGTCTAACAAAGAAGATTATAACAGATTAACAAGAGAAAAGAAAAGACTAGTTAACTGATGAAAGCAACATCTATATACAAAAAGCAATAAACATTTCAACCTTTTGCACGCAAAAATAGAACTTGTCAAAGTTAACTTCTAATATTCCAGCACAAACACTACTGCTGTAAGAGAGACTTGTTATGACCCAATTTATACGATGCCCAACATTGAAAGAAAAAAGATTCTCACAATTACTTGTATACACAGTATCTAACTTACTTCCTCATGGGTAAATATGAGTAAATTATGTCAATTTATCACCCTATATGATGAATGAAATAACTGATTAGCAAAAATATGTATATACATTATGGAACTCAATTTGCCTATAATTTTGCATCTATTTTATGAATAAGAATGAAAATTCTATATCTACAGATACTCCAAATTTTCTTGCATCAGTAGACAACAAATCTCAAAGTTTTATCGATTTTACCTGGCTTTTTGCCTGCAGCAGGCTTCTTTGGATCGCCGCCACCTGCTCTTGCTGGGTTGGCTACCCACATGTTGATAACACCCTCGGTTTTCTTGAGAATGTTGGTCGCCTGATCGTAATCAACTCCAACCATTTCTTCTTTGTTTACACAAAGAATTATGTCTCCTACCAGCAATCCAGCCTAGAAATAATGTGATGATATTAATTCTGTTGAATTAGCATGAAGACTGTTTCCTTTCCTTTACACATTCTATCCATTATTACTTAAAATTATAGAGCCATATTACATAAATACACACTATAGTCATGTGGAAAAGGAACATGAAAATATTCCAAGTATGTTCATTTCCCCATAATATAATTTGCATATTTTACACCAACATAATCAAACCTTTTTACATTCAGTTCATTGCAAAATGCATTAGCTCAGTTCAAAATGGAACCACTATCAAAGCTGAATATTAAGCAATTTTCAATATTCTTTTTTTCTGCCTCTAATTTTTTTTTAATGATCTGTTCTTACCTCTGCAGCTACAGATCCCTCCTGTAAATCTGAGATGAAGATACCCTGGCCATATTCCGCATGTTTACCCTCGATGATCATAATGCCCAGGCCTGTCGAACCCTGTGGTGGAAACAAGACTGTATCAGATATACAAATTCATCAACAGACATAGATAAACTTTTGAAGAAGATTGACCTATCAACAATATGTCTTCATATATAACATCGTGTAAAAAAAATGTATGGTAAATGTATTTAACAAATGGTTAGTGTTTACATGCATGTGCAGATACAGGCTATGTTTAGATATCTGATGCAATTAATTACTCCATGCGGACAGCAGGGCTCACATTAATAATCCCAGCAGGTGAAATTTATCATCAAATAATCCTGCTGAGTAATACCTACCTAATTACCAGAAGGCTTTGATACAAACTTAAACATTGCTGTTGTGAAAGATGTAATCATTTTACAGATTATTGTTAAAACTTCCTTATTAATACAATTATTCCCAGCTTTATGATCACAAAGAAATGGCTCTTCAGGACACAAATGGAGCTATCAGGGGTGAACAACTTCCCCTAAGCAAATATAAAATATATAATGGAATAAACCTAATGAGTAAATAACACAAAGATAACTGGAAAATCCCCTCAAATAGGAGGGAATGAAGAGAAAGAGACTAAACCTGAACACATGATAAAGGACGGTTAAATTATGAAGACAAAGTGAGCGTGTGGTATAAGGTCCAATGACAGTGCTGGGGAAGATCCATGGGGAAGGTAAGAGGTAGCTGTGTGTGTGTGTGTGTGTGTGTGTGTGTGTGTGTGTGTGTGTGTGTGTGTGTGTGTGTGTGTGTGTGTGTGTGTGTGTGTGTGTGTGTGTGTGTGTGTGTGTGTGTGTGTGGTGTGTGTGTGTGTTGTGTGTGTGTGTGTGGAGTGTGTGAGTGTGTGTGTGTGAGTGTGTGTGAGGTGTGACGTGAGTGAGTGAGTGAGTGAGTGAGTGAGTGAGTGAGTGTGTGCGTGTGTGTGTGTGTGTGTGAGTATAAGTGAGTGACTGAGTTTGAGTGTAAGTGACTGAGTTTGAGTATGAGTGAGTGAGCGTGTATATGTATGTGTGTGTATGCATATGATGATGTGTATTTCTACATATATGTTCTCTATATTTAAATTTGTTTTTTTTTTCTGTGTGTGTTGTGTGTATGTATGTGTATGTGTATGTGTGTATGTATATGTGTATGTGTATGTGTATGTGTGTATGTATATGTATGTGTATGTGTATGTGTGTATGTATATGTATGTGTATGTGTATGTGTGTATGTATGTATATGTGTATGTGTATGTATGTGTATGTGTGTGTATGTGTGTATATGTGTATGTGTGTATGTATATGTATGTGTGTATGTGTATGCATGTATGTGTGTGTGTGTGTGTGTGTGTGTGTGTGTGTGTGTGTGTGTGTGTGTGTGTGTGTGTGTGTGTGTGTGTGTGTGTGTGTGTGTGTGTGTGTGTGTGTGTGTGTGTGTGTGTAGTGGGTAGGGGGGGGGAGGGGGAACGCACTCGCGAAAGTGTTCAAAGACTGAATAAGAGAACGTCTGAGATCTTAAAGCACACTTCCCGCTGTATCTGGATGCAATCTCGACCGTCTTGAGCCGTTATCAGCCTCTTTCTCTATTCAAACGAAAAAGCCAACTCGACCATGGGTGTCGTCGACAGTGTCTGCCTGTCCGGATTTAGAGTAAAAAGGAAGATTTGTGTCTCGTGAATTTTCCGCTCTGGCTAGCAAAGGGTTATTCAAGTTCCAGCAATGCATAAACTGTTTTTTTTTTTTTTTTTTTTTGTCATTTGCATTGTTTATTAATATGGAAAATGGAATTATTTTAAAAGTGCGACTGAAGAGGTCGAAACACGAATCACTTTACTTTAGACTGGTTTACAAAAAGACGAGTAAAAATAATGGTAATGAGGTTACACAACTGTTGAAAAATGGGAAATGAAAGTGATACTGATTGCCGGCTGTCAGGTCATCAAGAGATCAATAGATTTTCACGTTGGAACCTCGAAGCGATTCCAAACTATGTCGGTAAAAACTGACAGTGTGTCCATCTCCTCTGCTTTTAAAACTGCGAAAACAAATTGCCTGCTAGATGCCCCACTTTTAGGTTAATGGCAACGCTGTTTCTCATCAACGGACATCCTACGAGCATTTACGTGCAGAGTTTAAACTAACATTCACTACTTCAATCTACATCCACTCAATGAGTAAACAAGCGCGCTCATCACTGCACCCGGGAAGAGTCCGCTGGCTGCCATTTGCATAGTTTCCGTTCCCTTCGCTTCCCGTCGCTAAATATCCCCTCAGTTGCGTATTTACCGATTCGTCAACTTTTATTTTGTGGTTCAGTTCCGTTTACAAAGGGGATATTGCATGCATGCACTTTTCCCATTAAGACTGTTAATTAAAAATTGCAAAGTCCCCCACCCCACCCCACCCCATGAAATTGTAACAAAGAATACGAATAAACGAAGGAATTTTTAATTTCAGAAATATTCGCAAATGTTTACGAGAAGGCGTTCCTGCGAATTTTATATTCGAGGGTAATTTTCAAAGGTCTGTTAAAAAAGTAAAAAAGACGGCCAAAGGACTTTTTATATCGTATATTTTGTTCGTTTCACTCGAAATATTCTACCCTTCCCTTTGAATAAGCCCTTCCTGAATTTTAACTCGTTTCACAGCATCCCGATCCGACTCATCTATATCACTGGTATAGTGTGGAGTACTGCCTCCGGGCAAGCACCGTGGTAAATCTACCTATCAAAAAGAGGCGATGCCAGTTAATCCTAAAACTGACAAAGGAATTAGTTACAGATACAAATCAAAATATGTCAACAACTTAAAATACTTTCACTCCACCCTGTTCGCTCACCGACAAGAGCCAGCAACAGCACTTGGGTTTTTTAAAACGAGAAAAAAAGTAAAAGAAAAAATGTGAACACCTGGCCTTCGCACACCTGCGACTCGAAATTGCGCGCACCACAAGTGTTCGGCTGTCGCTCGCCTCCTTTCACGCGAGCGCAGGTCAGCGGAGTTATGTCCGTGAGCGATCGCTATTCCGGGAAAAACATTTGTGTTTAAAGCGGCGACGGAGACACATTTCGTCAGCGAATAAATCATAACGCGCGCGCTGTTATCCCGAATAATGTAGATTTGATTTCGGGGGTAATATATTCAAATCGTCAAAGCGTCAGTTTCCATTGTACGCACTCAGTTTAGCATAGATATTAGATTTCCGCGCGTTAATTGATAAAGACCTGGCAAATGGCGCTCCAGCGTTCGGAATGAAACAGCCTCCCGTCACCAATCAGTGGCCGTTCTTAATCTATCTGGCTGGAG
>NW_020872832.1:45000-47500 GCF_003789085.1 Penaeus vannamei | reverse complement strand
TCAATGTGTTGTCTTAGTCTTGGCGCGTTCTAGGTGTGCTCTGCCGTATTGCATATATCCGCGTGTTACATGGGCGAGGAATCATAACAATCGTACGTATGGCGTATGGTCGTGTGTGTGTGTGTGTGTGTGTGGTGTGTGTGTGTGTGTGTGTGTGTGTGTGTGTGTGTGTGTGTGTGTGTGTGTGTGTGTGTGTGTGTGTGTGTGTGTGTGTGACCTAGGCCAACAAGAGCGCGAGGAAGATCGATGGCCACGTTCTGCATGCGGAGGGGCTCTCTCTAAGGGCACGGGGCTGGGCCGGGCGAGGACACGGGTGGATCTATTGCCCCGCGGACACCGAGTCGGGGAACAGGACTCGGGTCCACTCGGGCACACGGGCAGGCACAAGAGTCAAGAAGAGCAAAGTCAGGCACAGACCAAGATTTAAAATAGAAAAGGTGAGGCAGGACAGATACCTGAAGGTTGGCACACTCCACAGGATCAGGCTGGAAGGGGGTGGGGGAGGAAGAGGGACCAACACCCTGGTGAATACACGGCGATAAAAGGCGATAAAAGGTCGGGAAACACAAAGAGAAAGAGATTAGAGATAAAAGAGGGCAAGGAACGGCTCCGGCGCGGGCAGGCGTGAGAAGGGCGAACGCCAAAGGAAGCTGCAAAGGCGGTAACTGCCTCGCGTTCGGCGACTTAGCTCTCTAGCACTGCCAGGCTTCTCACGGCCATGAATGCACCATGGCGCAAGAGCCCTTGATAGAAGCAGTGGTAATAGCTGATAATTACTAAGTGGAGAGAAAAGGTGCTTTTGTTGTTACTGAATAATGGCTGCATTTTTTTTATGAATGTTCAATCGGTAGTCATGAAGCACTTTTTATGAACGTGTTACCAAGGGCAACTTCCCTCGACGCCACCGGGGAGTGAAAATAAATACATAAATATATACCGTAAACAGGGATGTGTGTGTGTTAGTGGCGCGTCTGCTTGTGCTTGTGTATGTGTGCGTGTGATGAGCATTTTCTGTTCCTTGAACACGCAATGCTTGGTGGGTTTTGTACTGCGTGTTGCGTTGTAAGGAAGCACGACGTTTATGTATGAGTGTGCGCGTTTTATGCGTATAACAAGTAATGAATCCAAGGAACAAATACAACAAATACTTGAACATGTAACAGCGTACGCCCAGACGCGTCCCCGAGGCCTACCTCCCCACGGAGAACCAGAACCTCATGAGCCATTACTCATTCTTATCAACTCGATATCTTGCCAAAATCCTTAGCATGGGACCGATAAGCCTGGGGGTCCGCCTAGCGATACAGGGGGCGCGTGCAAGTGACAGAGAAAAGCCTGCTTCACGCCCACGCTGGGAAAGGCTGAAGCAGACGGTGCTTTTTTAAAGACAAAGGAATGTCTCCAGAATAACACAAATGAATAGATAAAAACAAAACCAGGAGAGGAGACCGAAGGCAAAGCTCGCTGATTGGCTGCGTGGTCAGGTCCTTCGACAAACAAAAGTCACCATTAACTACGGCGGCTGAGTGAGCCACATGGAGGGTAGGTCTACGTCCATCTACGAGTTATGTTCTACTTGATCACCGTAAACAAATAGAGAAATAGACAGGGATATAATTCAAAATTGGTGGTGGTGATGGTGGTGTGGTGTGGAGTGGTGCGGAGGTGGAGGTGGAGGAGGGGGAGGAAGAGGAGGAGGAGGACGAGGAAGAGGAAGAGGAGGAGGAAGAAGAAGAAGAAGAAGAAGAAGAGGAGGTGGTGGTAGTAAGAATAGAAGTAGTAGTAGTGGAAGAAGAAAAAGGCAACAGCAACAACCTCCTCCTGCAAGGCTGCCTGAGCGCACCTGCCCCTTCCTCTTATTTCCTTTCAAAATAACTCTGACAAAATTTAATTTGCAATATGTTTTTATTTCCTGCTTCTTTCCTTGCCATCTATAACATCTAACAAGGTTTTGATGGAGCAAGAAAACGCTGCCTGCTCGACGTCCTTAACCAGCAATTTCTTTTTCATTTTTTCTTTCTTTCTTTTCTTCTTCTCCTTCTTCCGCCAAAAAATATACGTCAAAGACATTAATTTCAATCTATTTAAGAGATGCAGTGCTGCGAAGGGTCACACTACACAGGAAGTTGGGTTTCCAGCCACCTCTACAGAACCAAACCAGGGCTACGTGGGCGGGGCCGGGTATAGCCTACAACTCCCTCCTGTATTGTGCGGCTACACGATTACTCGACTCCAGGAACAAAGGCGGATTTTTCCCTCGATACTGCCGAATAAACGAACACCTTCTGGATGGGAAGAGAGGGTTTCCCTTTTGACCTTTAGTGACCTAACTTTTGATTCAGTCTTTATAATTCATAGTCTTTTTTTTTAAAGGTTGCTCGTTTCTCTAGGACGAATGGATAAAGTATTCTGCTCATTTTTTGTAATCCATAACCCTAAAATGACCTAAATTTCCCCCCCATTGGAACCCACAAAAAACAGGTGTCAATGGGAGTTACAA
>NW_020872832.1:37500-42500 GCF_003789085.1 Penaeus vannamei | reverse complement strand
CCAAATCATCTCTTCGCTTCTCCCTCCCTTTCCCCTTATTATGGCTGGCTTGCACTTGGTTTATGAGGGAGAATAAGCGGGTGTCCGTTGTGATGTGTGTGAGGGCGAAGGCAAACGAGGGAAGATGAGGAGAAGGAGGAGGAGGAGGAGGAGGAGGAGGAGGAGGAGGAGGAGGAGGAGAAGAAGAAGAAGAGAAGAAGAAAAGAAGAAGAAGAAGAAGAAGAAGGGAAGAAGGAGGAGAAAAGAAGGAGGAGGAAGAGGAAAAGGAGGAGGAAGGGGATGGAACGGGAGGAAAAGGTGATGATGATGATGGTGAGGAGGAGGAGGAACGGATGGGAAGGAGGGGAAAGGAGGAGGATAAGAAGGGATGAGGGCGAAGAGAAGGGAGAGGAGGAGGGGGGGAAAGATGGCGAAGACGAGGAGGAGGATGGGAAGGGAGGAAGAGGAAAAACAGGAAGAGGGTTGGAAAGAAGTAGGAGAAGCTGGAGGAGGAAGAGAAGGAAGAGGAAGAAGAAGAGAAAGGAAGAAGAGGCGGAGGGAAAATGAGAAACTCACTGGAATGAACGCGAAAGAGGTATAGGGTAACAGTTAATTAAAGCGCAGGGAAGGAACAGATAATATAAAGAAAAAGAAGCAGAAAGATACAAAAATGCGACTTGTTTACATTCGCGGATTCATATGAAGGATATCTAAAAATCCAAATTCCATCCAGTCTAAACAGGAGACGAAAAATGATGACCCCGAAAAGAAAAAAAATGTGTGGGAGAGGAAAGACAGAGAGAGGGAGGGAGGCGGAAGAGGGAGGGGAGAGGGAGAGGGAGAGGGAGAAGGGGAGGGAGAGAGGAGAGAGGGGAGGGAGAAGGGAGGGAGAGAGGAGAGAGGAGACAGAGTTACAGACAGACAGAAACAGACTGATATCTATGTGCATATATACATACATACAACATATACATACATACAGACAGAGGCCAGATCAAGACCAGACCAAGGGGAGGAAGAGAGGCTGGGAAGGGGACCGGGGGAGCGCGCGCGTGCCAGCCAATTAGGAGAGCTCGTGAGGGGATCGCGGCAGAATAACGTCTCGGGTCCTCCTCGCAAGGGCGGTCCTCGTCTCCCGCGCCGCCCGTGTCACTCTGGGTAGGAAGGGGATGAGAGGCCGGCCGGGAGAACGGAAGAGCATCTCGAGAGGGGATAGGGAAGGGGGAAGACGGAGGGGGATGGAAGGGGATGGAGGGGGAAGGGGAGGATGGAGGAGAAAGGGGGAGGATGGAGGGGGGAAGGGGGAGGATGGAGGGGGAAAGGGGGAGGATGGAGGGGGAAGGGGATGGAGAGGGAAGAGGGGGGACAGGGGGAGGGGGTACGGCAACTGGGAGTATGATTAAAGGAGGGAAAGGGAGGGGGTGCATGCGCGTAGGGGAGGGGAAGGGGAGGGGAGGGCAGACGGAGATGTGACATGTTGACGAGTTGAAATGCCGACTTTCACGTCATGGTAACCGCTGTAAGATCCGGGAGTCGAGTCAGACGATGTCCCTTTCAAGAGCATCCAGGAGAGAATGAAAGAATGGAAAGAGAGGCCGAGGAGAGGGGAAAAGAGAGGAGGCCGTTAGGGCTGAGGGGAGAAGGGAAGGGAACTCCGGTGTCAGGATTCCGCGAGGAGATGAGTCTCGGTCCAAATATTATGCCATTTTCACCCTTCCGCTCTTAATTAAACCGAATTCACAACATTATAGTCACCTACCTAACCCTCATCTTCGAAGCTGTTACCACTTTGTGACGCCTTTCAATTCGCCTTTCTTTCACTTTGCCTCGTTTCACTCTCCCTTCCTCCCTTCTTTCTTTCCTCATTTCCTCTCCCCTTTTTTTCTTTCTCCTCCTTCATTCTCTCCTCTCTTTCTTTCCTTCTTTCTTCACCCCTTATTTCCTTTCCCCTTCCTCCTCCTTCCTGCTCCTGCCTCTCGCCTTTCCCATCCTCCTGCCTTCTCCCTCCTCCTTTCTCCGTCCCCCACTTCCTATCCCTCGAGCCCCAAGACGAGAGAAGGACGACCCGTCCCCGCGGACAAAAGTCAAAAAAATATAAATTCCGCGAGGGCCAGACGGGCTCTGATGTACAAAGGAGAAGTAATAAATGACCAATAAAGATGGCGGCGCGGCAGGCAAAGGACGCTGACCAAGCTTCGGCTCTCCGGCGAGTGGCGCTGCTTGACCCTCGGCCTCCGCTGCCCTCAGTGCACGGGAGATGCGCCCTTGTCTACGGCCAAGGCTAATAGAATTGTAAAGGAGAACGACTGTGCGACGAAGGAGGGAGGGGGGCGACACGGCGAAAGAGAGGGAGAAAGAAAAAAAAAGAAAGAGACAGATATGTATATTATATATATATATATATATATTATATATATATATATATAATATACATATAGACAGATAGAGAGAGAAAGAGGTCAGAGAGAGCTAGAGACCGACAAACAGAGGTCAGAGAAAATAATCGTACAAGCAACGCACAAACAGATTAACAAAGCAGTCTAAAGATTTAAAGATTTTAAGGACTCTCGGGCGACGCTGAGAGACGACTTGAAAGCACAAAGCAAACAAGACGACAATACGGCCGACGCAAGACCTCAAGGAGAGTGAAACTGAAGCGAGAATAAACAAGAGTCCAGCAGCTAACAGATTACAAGGGGGGGCGGGCAGAGAGAGAGAGAGAGAGAGAGAGAGAGAGAGAGAGAGAGAGAGAGAGAGAGAGAGGAGAGAGAGAGAGAGAGAGAGAGAGAGAGAGAGAGAGAGAGAGAGAAAGAGAGAGAGAGAGAGAGAGAGAGAGAGAGAGAGAGAGAGAGAGAGAGAGAGAGAGAGAGGAGAGAGAGAGAGAGAGAGAGAGAGAGAGAGAGAGAGAGAGAGAGAGAGAAAGAGAGAGAGAGAGAGAGAGAGAGAGAGAGAGAGAGAGAGAGAAAGAGAGAGAGAGAGAGAAGGAGAAAGAGAGAGAGAGAAAGAGAGAGAGAGAAAGAGAAAGAGTGAGAGAGAGAAAGAGAGAGAGAGAAAGAGAGAGAGAGAGAGAGAGAGAGAGAGAGAGAGAGAGAGAGGAGAGAGAGAGAGAGAGAGAGAGAGAGAGAGAGAGAGAGAGAGAGAGAGAGAGAGAGAGAGAGCGTGCACTGGATAACAAAGCAGGAGAGGAGTGCATAAACGCAGATAAGCATATCAAAAAGAAAGAAAAGAGAGAATAACAAGACCCCCCAAAAAAACAAAAAACGAGAAATCCGCAAAAACGCTGAACATAAAAATAGCTCAACCGCGAAAACGGAAGGATCGCATGATAAATGGGAAACGGACAAGGGGGGAATAACACAATAACCTAATAAAGACCAGGGAATGCAGACGAACAGCCCCGGAAGGGAAGGAAGAGGAAGACCTAACTAGACGCTGCGGGAGGAAGAACGAGCGGAGCGTAAGAGAACGAATGAATTAACGAATAGAAGTGAATAACGGGTGCGATGACTCGGCCTCGACTGCAGTAGCGCGACAAGGGCGGCGGCGGCGGGCGACTTGCAACGGAATTTATGTTGCAGGGGACAACGTAACAATGCATCAAATGGGACACATTAAAGCTGGAATGATGGTGGTGAAATAGACAGTATAAGAGCGCATGGTAATTTTTTGGGGGTTTCTTCTGTGTTATCTATTCAGCGCAGCAGTTCAGGGAAGATTAGAGAATGGGGAATAGAAGAAAATTGAGAACAAAACAGCGTGGACGGAACAGACACGATGCACCATCGCGATTCAGGGAAGGAGACGGAAAGTTGGAGGAGAAGCACGAGACAAAATAAAAGTAAACAAAAGATAGGAGACAATGCCTAATGAAATGGAGGAACGAGGCGGGAGATGGGAAAGAAAGAAAGAAAAAAAACAGAGACGGAGGGTGAAGCAAGGAAGCGGACGAAGAGGAAGAAGGGGAGCAGAAGGAGCAGAAAGGAAGGAAGGAAGGATGATGCTGACGAAGATCCTCCACCGAGTCCCGAAGAGGAACCTCGACAGGTGGGAGAATGATCCTGCTAATTGATAGCTAAGGCGCGGAGGATCAAGGGAGAGGAGGGGGAGGGAAGAAAGAGAAGGAGAGAGAGGATAGGGGAAAAAGGAAATAATGGAGAGAGGGCAGAGGAGGAAGAAAGGAGAGGATACGAAAGAGAGAGATGAGAGAGGAGAGAGGCGGGAGAAGGAGGGAAAGGAGGAGGGGCTAGGGAGAGAAGAGAAGAAAGAGGATAGAGGAAAATAATGAGGGAGAGGATGGGGAAGGGAGGGAAGAGAGGGTATGGAGACAGAAAATAGACAGGATAGAAAGAAAGGAAAACGGGAAAAAAGGGAAAGGGGGAAGAAGGAGAGGGGTATCAGGAAGGGAGGTGAGAAAGGGTGGAGGGCACAAGGGAGAGGGGAGAGAAGGAGACTAATTACGGGTAATTGCCCTCTTGTCTACGGTCTGAGGGGGTTTACGAGGGGGAGGGGGGGGGAGAGGGGGGAGACACTAGCAGCTAACGACACCGAGGCGAGAAGAAAAGAGGGCTGAGTAGGGAAAGGGATAGGGGGTGGGGGAGAGGAAGGAAGGAAGGAAGGGCGGTGGAAGACGATGAAGAAGGAGAGAGAAGGAAAGAAAGTAAACGCATAAAATATCAGAGAAATTCGAAGAAAATAGCATGTGGGGAAAAAGACAGGAAGTAAAAGTGGCGAAAGCGAGAGCAGAACAAAATACAAAAAAAAAAAAAAAAAAAAAACGTAAGAAAACAAACTCTGAAGTGAGAAAAGGCGTGAGAAAAGAACAGTCTCCGAGCCTCACGTTCTCTTAACACCATCGCCAGGTCAAGCCATCGCCCCCCCCTCCTTTCCGTCTCCCCCTCCACCTGCCTCCTTTTCTCCGTCTCCCCCTCCTCCTCTCCTTCTGCCTACCCCCTCCCTCGCATACGCCCATGAATTTTTTTCGAGAGTGGCGGAACCCTGACATTTATTGAACTATTTCTCCG
>NW_020872832.1:32500-35000 GCF_003789085.1 Penaeus vannamei | reverse complement strand
AAAGCAAGGAAAACACAAGACAGAGAGAAAAAAAGAGTACAAATAAAGCAAACATCACACGGCACACGAAGTCCTCTTGTCCAGAGCGAGAAGGCTACGAGGGAGAACTTGGATGCTAAAACACGGCTTCGGTGCATTACGGGGAGGGAATTTATTGCTTGGAGAGAAGGAGGGAGAGAGGTGAGAGGGAGGGAGGAAAGGAGGGAAGGAGACAGGGAAGAGGAAGAGAGGGTGGAAGGGGGAGAGGGAGGAGGAAGTGAGGGTGGGAAGGGGGGAGAGGGAAGAGGAAGAAGGGGTGGAAGGGGGGAGAAGGAGGAGGAAAGTGAGGATGAGGGGGAGAGGGAGGAGGAAGTGAGGGTGGAAGGTGGGAGAGGGAGGAGGGAGAGGAAGAGGAGGGTGGAAGGGGGGAGAGGAGGAGGAAGTGAGGGTGGAAGAGGGAGAGGGAGGAGAGGAGAGGAAATGAGGGTAGAAGGGGAGGAGAGGGAGGAGAGGAAAGAGTGTGAGGAAGGGGAGAAAGGAACGAGGGAGTTAGAAAAGGAGAAGGGGGAAGAGAAAGTGAGGGAGGTAGAAAGGCGAGAGAAGGATGAAAGAGGATGTGAAGGAGGGAGACACGGAGTGGCGAGAGAGAAGGGGAGAGGAGGAGAGGAACACAAGAGAAAAAGAGAGGAAAGAGGGAAGAGAGATGGAAGAACAACTTGTGAAATGGAAATAGGAAGGTAAGAAGGAGAGTAAGAGAGAAAGGAAAGAGAATGAAACGGAGAGCAGGAGGGAGGGTGAAAGGAAGGAAGGACCAGGAAGCGGAAGGGAGGGTGAAAGGAAGGAAGGAAACAAAGAAAGGTAAAATTCCAGGAGCGTTGGGATAAAATGAAGAGGACGTTCACAATGGAGATGATGGGAACGATGTGTGAGGAGAGCGGACCGAAGGGAAGGAGGGAGAGAAGGCAGGGAGGCGGAGGAGGAAGAGAAGGTGAAGAGAGAGACGAAGGGGAGGAAGAGAAGGTGAAGAGAAAGACGAAGGGGAGGAAGAGAAGGTGGAGAGAAAGACGAACGGGAGGAAGAGAAGATGAAGAGACAAACGAAGAGGAGGAAGAGAAGATAAAGAAAAAGAGGAGGAGGAGGAGAAGGAAGGGAGACGGGATGGGGAGAGGGAGGAAGGGGGAGGAGGAGGAGGAGGAGGGAGGAGGAGAGGAGGAGGAGGAGAGGAGGAGGAGGAGAGGGGAGGGGGAGGGGAAGGAAAGGGAAAGAGGAGGACGAAGAGAAGGAAGGGGGGGAGGATAGGGGAAGGAGAAGGGGAGGGAAGAGGGAAGGGGAAGGAGGAGGAAGGGGGAGAGAAGGAGGAGGGAGGAGGAGGAAGGAGGAGGAGGGAGAGGAGGAGGAGGAGGAGGAGGGGAGGAGGAGGAGGAGGAAGGAGGAGGAGGAGAGGAGGAGGAGGAGGAGAAAGAGAGAAGAAGAAAGAAGAAGAAAGAAGAAAAAAAAAAAAAAGAAAAAAGAAAGAAAGCACAATTCAATGAAAAGAAAAAAGTAAAAAAGGAAAGAAAGAAATCGAAAAACAAAGAAAAGAGGAAAAGGTCGTGAACACGGTCAAGGCGACAAGAGTGGTTTCGAAGCTCTTGACAGACGGATTGGCCAGACGAAGACGCCCGTGACAAATACATGGGAAGGACTCGGGGCTAATGCCAAAGGACGATGGAAATGGGAGGAGAAAGGGGGGTAGGGAAAAAGGGGGAAGGGCAAGGAGGAGGAAGAAGGAAGGGGGCGGGGAAGGGGGAAGGGGGAAGAAGGGAGGGGAAGGGGAAGGAGAAGGAAAGGGAAGGGGAGGCAAAGGAAGGAGGGGAGAGGACGGAAAAGTGAGGAAAGTAGAGGAAGAAGGGAATGGCAGTGGAAAAGATGAAAGCTTAGAAAAGGGGAGAAGGGGAGGTAAAGGGAGATGAAAAAAGGAGAGAGGGTGGAACAGAAGAAAGGTAAGGAGGAAAGAGAGGAGAGAAGAAGGAAGGCGAGGAAGGAAAAGCGAGGAGACAGGGAAAAAAAGAGAGAATGAAGTGGAAGGAGAGAAGCAAGAGGAAGAACAGGAAGAAGAAAAGAGGGGAGGAGAAAGGAATAAAGGAAACATAAAATCGGGAAAGGTGATGGAGATAAACGATAAGACCAAGGAAAAAAAGAAAAAAAACGAAACATACACAGGAAAAAAACGGATTCCAAAGACCACACCCAACAAACAAAAAACGAACAGAAGAGACGAACGACAGCATAATAAAAAGACGTAAATAAAGAAAAGGAAAAAGAAAACGCCAAGACGCCTGGTTACGGCAAATTGGCACAGGAAGTAGCAAAATCTGGCGAAGAAAACGGGAGGCGTCATTTTCACGGTCTGGCGGGGAGGGCTGGCGAGGGCAGGCGCGCGTCGGGGAATTCGGAAACAAATAAGGGCGGTGCGGAACGAGGTGTGGGGATTTTTTTTTTTTTTTTTACACTTTCTTTTTCTCTTTTTCTCTGTCTCTGT
>NW_020872832.1:25000-27500 GCF_003789085.1 Penaeus vannamei | reverse complement strand
CTTTATCTATTTAATCAATTCACTCCTTTTTTTCTTTTATTTTGCGGAAGGAACAATGTCGTCATCATCACTCCATTTGTTTAAGAAAATATCTTGAATCATAGTAATTACCCCCGTGGCATGCCCCACCCCCCCATAAGTCTCCCCGGGGCCCGAGTTCTAAACGCAACCGCAAGCTCACGTGCTGATAGACAGATTCCACAGCCAATCGATATTTCAAATATATCGCGAAATAAATGGGCGAGGGAGGGGGAAGGAGGGAAGGAGAGAGGGGGAGAGAAGAGAGGGAGAGAGGGAGGGAGGGAGAGAGGAGAGAGGGAGGAGAGAGGGAGGGGGAGAAGAAGGAGGGAGGGAGAGAGGGAGGAGGGAGGGAGAGAGAAGAGAGAAGAGGAAGGGAGAAGGGAGAGGAAGGGAGAGGGAGAGGGAGAGGGAGAGGGAGAGGGAGAGGGAGAGGAGAGGGAGAGGAGAGGGAGAGAGAGAGAGAGAGAGAGAGAGAGAGAGAGAGAGAGAGAGAGAGAGAGAGAGAGAGAGAGAGAGAGAGAGAGAGAGAGAGAGGAGAGAGAGAGGGAGAGAGGGAGAGGGAGAGAGAGAGAGGGAGAGAGAGAGAGAGAGAGAGAAGAGAGAGAGAGAGAGAGAGAGAGAGAGAGAGAGAGAGAAGAGAGAGAGAGAGAGAGAGAGAGAGAGAGAGACAGACAGACAGAGATTAAAAAAGAACCAAAAAACACAGCCACCAAACATAACACACGACCGAGTACAATAAGCAAATGACCCCCAAACAGCTCACCCACCACCACCCCCACACGACCCCAAATCTCGCCCACCGTCGTCCCTCCAACGCCACGGATAACCCGCAGTCCACTCCAGCCTTTCGTAAACCCCGCCTCTATTAACGACCCTATACTTGATCCCTTAAGGTAGCCCCTTTGATCCCGCGCTTTTGGGGGGTCCGATCCTTCGCGATCACACGGGAATCCTATAACGACCTCCGCTGAGTCTACACGGTGCATATACATACCCCTCGACAGCCACCAGGTCAAGCACCCAGGGGGCAAGGGTGCCTCGTTAGCGCTCGGGGGAGGGAAGGAAGTGGAGGGACGATAGAACGAAGGGAAGAAACAAATAGATAAAAATGGAGATACGGGAGAGACAGGAGAATATAAAGATTGAAAAAAGTATGAGAAAAAAAGAGAGAGAAAAACACCCTGGGGGCAATGGTGCCTCGTTAGTGCTCGGGGGAGGGAAGGAAATGGAGGGACGATAGAACGAAGGGAAGAAACAAATAAAAAAAAGAGATACGGGAGAATATAAAGTTTGAAAAAGTATGAGAAAAAAGAGAAAGAAAAATGCAAGGTATAATACGAGGTTGGGGCAGCAGCGGGAAAGTCATCAGAGTGGGACAATATGGCAGCCTTACGCAAATCATCTTTCATATCTTGTCACAACAAACGAAGGAGCAGGAAGAGAAGAAGAGAGGAGAGGAGGCTTGGGAAAGAGATGAAGAAGAGAGAAAATAGGAAAGAAGAGAGGAAAGGAGGCTTGAGAAAGAGATGAAGAAGAGAGAAGATGGGAAGATGGAAAGGGAAAATGCAGGAAAGGAGGAGAGGAGGGGAGAGGTTAAGATGAAAAGGAAGATGAGAGGAAAAAAGCTTTTTAAGAAAAAAAAGAAGAGGGAACAGAAGATTTGGGAAGAAGGAAAAGAATAAGATGAGAGAAGGCCTGTGATGGAGGAGACGAAGAGAAGAGGGGAGCAAGAAAACACATACTGAGGAGGAAATAGAACCGGGGAAGGAGAGGAAGAAGGAAAGGAAAAGGAAAAGGAAAGCTCGTGACGAAAGATATGAAGGGGACGAAGAAGACGGGAAAGAAACCATATGAAAGACGTAACGAAAAAAAATGTAGCATAAGGTAAAGAATACATTAAAAAAGAAAAGAGAAGAGAGAAACTCAGTAAAAATTAATAAAAGACCACCAAACAAAGCCAGACAGACCGAGCTCGGCAACGCAAACAGCAAACAACGGAGGGAAATCAAGAGCGAGCTGGACTCCGAAGCAAGCAAAACAAGAATTTCAGGAAGGGATATGAGAACGCCCGGGGAACAGCTGCCTGAATGAACTGATATTGGGGGCCAGGTGCTGTATTTAAGTGCGGGAGGAGGGGGGGGGAGAAGGAGGGGCCGAGGGAGGGGTGCAAGGGTTGAGAGGGGAGGGGGAGGGGCCCGGGAGAGGTGAAGGGGAGGACCGCGGGAGGGGTGCATGGGTTGAGAGGGGAGGGGGAGGGGCCCGGGAGAGGTGAAGGGGAGGGGTACTGGAGGGGAAAGGGGGGCGGGGTGGGGGAGACCTGGTTTCCCCGACTCTTACTGCCACGACGTTTATTCAACATATTCACAGAGAAATAAATATCCCCCCCCCCCATGAATGGAATAAAATGTCAACCGTGATCAAGCATAGAAAACGAGCGAGCGACAGCCACTGAAATACATTGCATACGTTTTCTTTACCA
>NW_020872832.1:12500-17500 GCF_003789085.1 Penaeus vannamei | reverse complement strand
CCCACCCCCCACCCCACCCCCACCCCACCCCCTCATCGAGTTGCGTCATGGGCATCGATCCTCTCCTGCAACATTTTTCAAAGTCGTTCACACAGACCCAATCGATCGGCGACTAACTTAACACTATCTGTTTTTTTTTGCCCTTTCTTTCTTTCTTTCTTTTCAATTCTCCGAATCCTCTCTTTCGTCCCTCCCTTCCTCCTCCCTCCCTCCTCCCTCCTCCCCCTTTCCCTCCCTCCCTCCCTCCTCCTTCCCTCCCTCTCTCCCCCTTCTCCCTCCTTCTCTCCCTCCCTCCCTTCCTCTCCCTCCCTCCTTCCATCTCCCTCTCTCCCTCCCTCCTCTCCATCTCCCTCTCTCCTCTCTCCTCTCCCTCCCTTTGAATTCCAAAAGGTTAATTACTCAATAAAACATTTCAACACTCAGTCCATCGAGTTATGGACGAGAGGGAAATACCATTAAACTGTTAACCTGAAGGGGGAGGAAGCTCGGAAAATGAGAATAAAAAAAAAGAAAGACGAAAAAAAAGGCGAGAGGAAGATTCGGAAAGTGGGAATAGAGGGGGAAGAGAAATAAAGAAATAATGGAGGGATGAATGAAGGGAGAGGAGAAGATTAAAAAGAGTGAATTGCGCGAAAAATAGAGGTTGAGGATGCGTGCGCGCGTGCGTGCGTGCCTTCGGGTGGCATGTGTGTTTTATTGCGTCATGAGATGTGCATTCGCCGGTGAGTGTTTTTGTGTCTGCTGTGTGTACATGAGCGTGCACATGAATGTGTGTTGTGTGTGTGTGTGTGTGTGTGTGTGTGTGTGTGTGTGTGTGTGTGTGTGTGTGTGTGTGTGTGTGTGTGTGTGTGTGTGTGTGTGTGTGTGTGTGTGTGTGTGTGTGTGTGTGTTGTGTGTGTGTGTGTGTGTGTGTGTGTGTGTGTGTGTGTGTGTGTGTGTGTGTGTGTGTGTGTGTGTGTGTGTGTGTGTGTATATATATATATATATATAATATATATATATAATATTATATATATATATATATATATATATATATATATATATATATATATAACACAAAGAGCTTGATCCTGAATACATTTCTCGGAATGAAGTGTCAATTGAAATTTCCTAGAATGTATCTCCTCAGACGTGCGTCAACATTTACGTTATTTTAATTTCATTTCGATACATTTTTCACGCATACATTCCAAAAATAACTTGACAATTTACAACACCAAATTGAATAATGTAAAAAATAGCAATAGACATAAAACGAAGAAGAAGAAAAACAAGAAGAAAGAAGAAAGGGATAAAGGAAAGGGCTAAAAAGCAGCGGACACTCTTGAGTCCTCAAAGGATAACTTCCAATTTCGGTCCCCGCCTGGCAGTGTCCTCCTCCTGTGGGCGAAGGAGCCATCGATTCCCGATACTATTTGAGCCTTGTATCCCTCAGAAGCCTCGAAGAAGCCCTAGGTCACTGCGGCGTATCGCATTATCTTGCCTCCTTCAACACCTCGTCGGTAAACACTTCCCCGAACCGCTTGTCTCCCGCCGCCCGCGCACCTGCACCGCCGCACGCCCCGCCGCCCCACCCGCCCGTCCCGGCTCCCCTCGTAATTGTTGGACTCGACGCCTCTATTCTTTCGCTGTTTGTCTTTCGCACTTATTCTCGTTCGGTTCTGTTTGTTTTGCTTACGTCTTCCTTTCCGGTTGTTTTCCTTCTTTCTTGCTGAATCACTTTTCTTCAATATTCTTGTCTTATCCTTCCTCCCATCTTTTTTTTATTTCCTTTTCTGTCCATCACTTTTTGATCAATTCTCTTTGTACCAACTTCTTTTCCTATCGCCCACTATCCCTGCACTTCTATACATCTCGATCTTTTCTTCCATACCCATCCTCCACCTCCCTCGCTCCCTCCCTTCACCCTCCCTTTCCCTCAACCCCGCTACCCTCACATTCCTTTCTTTCACCTAACCCTCCCTTCATTCCCTCCATCTTCACTCCATTCCTTCCCTCCCTCCCTCCCTTCTTCATCACTCCCTCCATCTCCTTCACTCCATCCCTTTCCTTTCCTCCACTCCCTCCCCTTTCATCACTCCCTCCTCACTTTCTTCCCTCTCTCCCCTTTCATCAATCCCTTCCCTCCCTCCCCTTTCATCACTCCCTCTTCACTCCCTTCCCTCCCTCCCCTTTCATCAACTTTCCTCCCTTCCTCCCTCCGCTTTCCTCATTTCCTCCTCACTCCTCCCCTCCTCCACCTCCCTACCATCTTCCATTCCCACCCCATCTTTACCCTTCTTTTTCTTCGTTAAGCCAAAAGCAGTTCTTCCGGGGAGCACAAAGGATATGACGGCCTGCCACGACCCGCTTCCGAACACGTGTTTTACTCTTGCCTTTAATTAAGACCTGCCATATCTGGCTCGATTAGGAAAAGAACGCCAGCGATTCAATCAGGGATAGTGCCGTGCCTCTCTACCTCTCACTCGGTCTCAGTCTCGGTCTCGGTCTTTCCCTCTCTCCCTCTCCCTCTCTGTCTGTCTGTCTGTCTGTCTCTCATCTCTCTCTCTCTCTCTCACTCGGTCTCAGTCTCGTCTCGGTCTTTCCCTCTCTCCCTCTCCCTCTCTGTCTGACTGTCTGTCTCTCCCTCTCTTCTCTCCTCTCTCTCTCTCTCTCTCCTCTCTCTCCTCTCTCTCTCTCTCTCTCTCTCTCTCTCTCTCTCTCTCTCTCTCTCTTCTCTGTGTGTGTGTGGGTGTGTGTGTATGTTTGCGTGTGCATTTACCCACATACACAAGTGAACCAGACCGCCCGGCCACTTCTAACCCCTTCTGCATCTCCCTCGTCATGAACAACAACATTCAGCCACTTCCAGCAGCGGTTCTGGTGCGCACCTGCCGAAGATGTTCAGGAGGAATATAAAACGATATATTTTTTATCTCGAAATACCTCAATAAACGCCATAGCGGACAGCTGCAATAATATCAAATGGCAGGTGCATCATCCACACCTGCAGGGAGCCACAGATTACATTTTATCTTTGTTTGTCTTATATATCTGTGAGTGGTAGCGGAGTGGATCGTAAATCTGACGAAAAATACCTCCTGCGATTATCATTATTATTTTTTTTTACGACGGTCATATTTCCAGGGTGTTGTGAAGACAAATATAATCATGAGATTATTAAGGATGATGATGATGATGATGATGATGATGATGATGATGATGATGATGATGATGATGATGATGACGACGATGATGATGATGATGATGATGATGATGATGACAATGACGATAACGACGACCATGACGACGATAGTGAAGATATACCATCACTATCGCATGGGAATGTGGCAGGAACAAGTCTTGCAAGCATTTCCAGACTTTCGCTTTTAACGCGGCCGCGACAGAGAAAGCAAAGAGAATTTTAAATATATACGTTCCTCTTTTACACACGCACGCACGCACGCACACACACACACACACACAACACACACAACACACACACACACACACACACACACACACACACACACACACACACACACACTCACAACACGCACACGCACACATATTTATTTCACTTGCGAATATGAAGACGAAATGAACATGAGAGAAAGAAATGGTGAAAAGGAACGAGAGAAAATGAAGCTCAAAACCTAGAAGCGTTTCTGCTTGAATAAACAATAATTAACGGATAAATAACAACAACGTGACTGCTGGTCCTTACTATATACGCAAATTCACAAATAAATGAATAAATGTACAAGGCGAAATAACCAAAGGGTCGGCAAAAATTAAAATCTTCAAAGAATATTCGCCGATTTATAAAATTTCAAATATTTCATGCAGAGGAGGATAAATATATGGATAGGTGGGAGGGAGAAGGTGAGGGGGTAGGGAAGAGAGGAGAGAGGGAGAGGGAGGGAGGGAGGGAGAGAGGGATAGAGGAGAGGAGAGGGAGAGAGAGGGAGAGAGAGAGGAGAGGGAAGGGAGAGGGGAGAGGGAGAGGAGAGGGAGAGGAGAGGAAGAGAGAGAGAGAGAGAGAGAGAGAGAGAGAGAGAGAGAGAGAGAGAGAGAGAGAGAGAGAGAGAGAGAGAGAGAGAGAGAGAGAGAGAGAGAAAGATAAAGTAGAGTAAGATAAAGCAAGAGAGATACAGAGAATGAGAGCGTAAGATAAGAGTCCGAGAAAAATACAGAGAAGGACAGACTAAGACAAAAGAAAGAGAGACTGAAATAAAAGAAAGTAAGTAAGAGACAAAGAAAAGGAGTAATTCCGTTTCGTCGGGGGAGGAGCAAGGTGCCCGTCGGACCCCATCTTAAACTCACCATCATATTTTTCCTCCACAGCACTATAAACCAGCTCCCGCCGTCACTCCATCTTATCAACACTATCAATCATCTCTAATCGCTCCTGGTTCACTCTTCCTCTTCCTAAAGTAATAAATCAGGTTTCGAGTTCATGTAAAAGACAGATCCTCGGTGGAAACTGAACAAACAGACTAACATTTTGCTGAAAAACTTTCATGTTTATGCGAAGAGCACGATGGGGAAATACACAACGCTTTTGCGTATGTATGTATGTATGTATGTATGTATGTATGTATACACACCTACATGCAGATTCCGATACTAATGCATATGTAGCTATATACTTGCATACATACATGCATACAGTGTTAAAAATTTATACTTGTGCTAAGGCCATGGCAAGGAAATACTATATTATGGATGCACGTTTTGTTGGTTGGCTTGTGTAATATACAGAAATGCACAAAAACACACGCACACACACGCACACACGCACGCACACGCACGCACGCACGCACGCGCACACACACACACACACACACACACGCACGCACACAAATAAAAAAAAAAACAATATAATAAGACAAAATCAAAAACCACAACAAAACAAGAAACCCTAATCGTCCCTCTTCCCAAAAAGATACTCCCCCCCACCCCCACCCCCCACCCCACCCCGCCACCCCCGCCCTCAACCGCCTTCACACTCCTAATCG
>NW_020872832.1:0-7500 GCF_003789085.1 Penaeus vannamei | reverse complement strand
TATATATAATATATATAATATATATAATATATATGTAAGGAGATGAGAGAGAGAGGGGGGGGGGAGAAGGAGGGGAGGAAAGAAAGGAGAGCGAGGGGGAGGGAAGGGAAGGAAAGGGGAAGGGGGAGGGAGGCGAGGGGGACGGAGGGAGGGAGAGACGGAGGAGGGAGAGGAGGAGGTAGGGGAGGAAGGAGAGAGGAGCGAGAGGAGGTAGATAGAGAGAGACGAGGAGACGAAGATGAAGACGAGAGAGCGAGATGAGATCTTACCACGCTACGATAGAGGAGAGATGACGAAGAAGAGAGAAGAAAGAAAGAGAAGAGACAGAACAGACAAACAGAGAGAGGAGACAGACGGAGAAAGAGAGAGAGGAGAGAAGCATAGGACGACAACAAAGAAGTATCGATTACGCCAAAACAAGAAAGAAAAAAAAAAGAACGAACATGACCAGCCAATGACAGGGTATCCCCGGCCATTATCGATGAGCAAACGTTGAGAAAATAAAAAAAACAAAGAAGAATATGAAAGGAGGTGAAGAGGAGAACCGAGGGAGGCGAGGGAGGCAAGAAAAGGAGGAGGAAGAAGGAGAGGAGAGGGAGAGGAGAGGAGAGGAGAGGGAGAGGAAGGGACGAGACGGAGAGGGTGGGAGAGAGAGAGAGAGAGAAGAGACGAGAGAGAGAGAGAGAGATAGAGAGAGAGAGAGAGAGAGAGAGGGGGGGGGGGGGGAAAGAGGAAGGAGAGATAGAGGGAGAAGCGATGGGTGTGGGGAGGGAGGGGAGGAGGAAGGAGGAGGTAGGAGATGTGGGGAGAGGGAAAGGGAGAGGGGAGAGAGAGAGAATGCGACTGTGGAATAGTGAGAAAATGAACCAGTGAGACAGAAAGAGTGAGGAGAAAGAGACAGAGAGGAATAGAGAGACAGAATGCGAATAATTAAGAGAACACATCCTATGCCTAATCCCTGTCATGACGTGTGCCGTGTACCAGTAATAAGAGCTGCTTGACCATCGGCTTGTCCTAACGTTAGTGCTTAATGATCAGTACTTTATCTCTCTATTATTTTCTTTCTTTCTTTTCTTTCTTTCTTTTTTCTTTCACACACACACACACACACAACGCACACACCACACACACACACACCACACACACACACTACACACATACAACACGCACACGCACGCACACACGCACGCGCACACACGCACACACACAGACAAACAACATACGCACACACACACACGCATGCATGCACGTCCGCACGGACAACACACTCTCTCTCTTCGTGTGTATGTGTCTGCGTCTGTGTATGTGTATGTGTGTGTGTGTGTAAGAGAGAGAGAGAGAGAGAGAGAAGAGGAGAGAAGGAGAGAGAGAGAGAGAGAGAGAGAGAGGAGAGGAAGAGAGAGACAGGAGAGAGAGAGAGAGAGAGAGAGAGAGAGAGAGAGAGAGAGAGCGCTCTAAAGGTACAAGGGACTATGTCTAGTCACAGAAAAAAAAAAACACACAATTCATCACAGAAATCATGACAACGCTCACAAAAACAACAAGACTAATAACATCACCACTGCCAATCTCCGCCCCTAACTAGCAGTATAACCCAAAACTTAATCAAAATCCATCAATATCGCTACACAACCCCCACCCCGGTCCCCCCCACCCCATGCCACCCCCCGAAAAAAAGGGACTCACATCCCAATTAAACGAAATCTCCTTTTAGCTTTTCCCTTCCAGAAACCATTAGCGTTTGCCGCCAAGAAACACATCTGAATCCTCGCTCGCGCCGCCATTGCCAGCAAAATTCTGGGGCCTGCGCCCGTTTGCCCTCGGGAAAGAAGATGGCCGGAAATCGAAGGCAAAGATGATACAAAAAAATTGAAAGAAAAAAAAATGAAAGAAGATGAGATGAGGATGAGGAGAAAAGAGATGAAGAAGATAGGAGAAGGAAATGAAGAAGAAAAAAGATGATGATGATTGATGAAGAAGAAGAAAAAGGAAGGAGAAGAGAAGAAAGAGAAGAGAAAAGAAGAGGAGAGGAAAAGGAAAGCAGAAGAAGAAGAAATAGAAGAAAAAGAGGAGAGGAAGGAAAAGAAGAAGAAGAAAAAAGATGATGATGAAGAAGAAGAAAAAGAAGGAGAAGAAGAGGAAGAGGAAGAAGGGAAAAAGAAGGAGAGGAAAAGGAAAATGCAGAGAAGAGGTGAAGAAGAAGAAAATGTAGAAGAAAAAGAGGAAGGAAAGAAGAAAAGAAGAAGCAAGAAGAAGGAAACAGGAAAAAGTAAGACAAAGAAAAGGAGAAGCATTGCGGTGCTACAAAGCACAGCAGATAGCACCAACTTCGGACCGAACTCCCGACATCCATCACGGGTTCCGACTGATCAGGAAGGAGGGACATAAGCATTAGAACAGAAAATTAAGAAAAAAAAAAAGAAGAAAATAAGGTGTGGGAAGAGGGCGCGCGGCAAACAACACCCAAACCACAAACCCCCGAGACCAACAAACCAGAGGCAAAAACCGACAGGAAGTAAAAAATGACGGAAAACGAAGACGAACCATAAAAAAAAATACAGTTTAAAACGGCATTCCTATCATGTTACGTCTGCAAAACAAATCCGGAGATTCGTTCTTTATCAAGGAGTTCCCTGCACCTGGAGCGACCGGAAAACGGGACATGACGGAAAATTATACCGTATTCGTCCACCGTAGTGATTGAGACTGAAATTAGAGGAGGGGGAAAGCGATACTTTGACTCGGAAACGATGTTCCGCTGATACGAACCTGACGGAGGAGATCAAAAGGAACAAGGGGGAGAAGAGTGGAGGGAGGAGAGGAAAAAAAAAGAAAACGTCTGCGTGACCGGAGAGGAGGCGAGGAGCGGAAGGAAAAAGGAGAGGGGGAGAAGATGTGGTGACGGCGGAAGGGTAGGAGCCTGTGGGGGGGGAGGGATAGAGGCGAAAGCAGAAGGACTGGTTTCCCATCGTCACTCGGGTGACGGGGACAAGGGATGGGGAGGGGAAGGAAGAGGACGAGGGAGGGAAGGATCGGGACAAAGAGGGGGAGAAGAAGAGGAGGGTGGGAGGGTGACGAAGATGGAAGGAAAGAAGGGGGAGGGCTGCAAGTGGGTAGGGACGGGAAGAAAAGAGCGAGAGACAGCGCGAGGAGAGGAGGAGGCTGGAGAGCCAGAGAAAAACAGAAAAATTCCCTCTAAGTAAGGGGATATTGTGGTTTTAAAACGAATCGTTCCACCTCAAAAAAAAATAACAAGACCTTATTAGAACACAGCCACGCCTTCTACCGTCCACTCCTCAAAGGCCAGCTCCACCCTCCTTCCCTCTCTCCTTTCCCTCCCTCTCCCTTCCCTCCTCCGCCCCCAATCCCTTTCCCTCCCTCCTCTTTTCCTTCCCGGGGCGGCTCCCTCCCTCCCTTCCTCCTCCTCTCTCCTCCCTTCTTTTCCATCTCGCCCTCCCGTCCCGTCCGTCCAATCCTTTCCACCTCCACACCACCTCACCCACACCCCACCCCCACGCCCTTGACCGTACCATACTCTTCCCACGCCCTCTCGGAAAGCACATGGTGAAGGCCAGAAGACCCGAAAGATGCATAAGGGAAAAAAAAAATACATGAAATAAGGGAAAGAGAAGAAAAGAGGAGAGAAAGACAGAAGAAACAAAAGAGAGACGGAACGGATGTGGGAGGGAGAGTAGAGAGAGAGGAATGAGGAAGAGAGAGGAAGCGGAGGAGGAGACAGATAGAGGAGAGAGATAGAGAGGGAAAAGAGTCAGAGTAGAGAGGAGAAAGAAGAAGAGAGAGAGGATAAGAGGGAAGGAGGGAGGGAGCGAGAGGGAGGAGGGAGGGTGACGGGAAGAGGGAGAGGGAGTGAGGAGGCAGCGGGAGGAGGAGAAGGGACAGGGAGGAGCTAGGAGGAGGGTGAGGGGAGGGACGAGGAGGGAGGCTGGAGGAAGATAGATAAGATACCCATCACGATATTAGGAGGTAGATATCAGAGAGGACGGAGAGATGAGCAGCTGAGAGATCGAGAAAGAGGAGGGGAGCGAGAGAAGATAGTAAGGAGAGAGTGCAGCGCGAAGGAGAGGAGATGAGAGGAGAGAAGAGAGGGGACACGCGAGAGAGCCGGCAGAGAGAGGAGGACGACCGGAGAGAGAGAGAGACCTATAACCTACCGCCGCCTTATCTCCGCGTTCCCTTCTCACTTCATTCGGTCATGTCTTCTGTCCTGATTTATTTTTTTCTTAAGCAGGAAAAAACTACAGTTTCCGGTCCGCTCCCGTACGGCCAACAACCTACTGACACCCTTCTCTCTCTTTTCTTCTTGCCCTCCCCGATTCTCCTTCTTTTCTCCTTTCTTTCTTTCTGTCTTTCTTCTTCTCTCTCTCTCCTTCTCTATACATCACCACCCTTTTTCTCTTTTTCTCATGCTCTCTTTCTCTACCTCTCCTTCCCTTCCTCACCCCTCACCCTTACCTCACTCTAGCCCCATCCTCTCCTTCTGTTTTCTCTTCCCCTCCCCTCTCTCTCTCTCTCTCTCTCTCTCTCTCTCTCTCTCTCTCTCTCTCTCTCTTCTCTCTCTCTCCTCTCTCTCTCTCTCTCTCCTCTCTCTCCTCTCTCTCTCTCTCTCTCTCTCTCCCTTCCCTCACCCTTTCCCCTGTCACTCGAGTCTTTGCGCGCGAAAACTCCGGTCTCATAAAAGTTAAAAGGCAAAGAGAGGCAAGGAATCGAGAGGGGAAGGTGGGGGGTGGGGGGAGGGGGTCAGAGAAGAATTAAAATGAGAAGAGGGAAAAGGGGCGCAAGAAAAAAAAAATGACGATCGGGTAAATAGATCTGCATCGCAAACTGTCTTCACTCCGATGGACTCTTGCAAAAAATGTATAAATAAAAAAAATAAATAAAATAATAATAATAGAAATGAATAAAAAAAAATAAATAAAAAAGATGTAGGCAAATGAAAGCAGGAAAGAAGCGAAATGGGGCAAGGCGAGTCCCTCCGAGGAAAGGACGGAGGCCCACACGGAGCAGCAGCAACAGGGACAAACGAAGCCAGTTTCAGAGCGGGTTCGCCTTCCCCTTCGCCGGGAAGGAAGGAAGGCGAGGCGCTCTGATTGTCGAGAAATA
Source organism: Penaeus vannamei (assembly GCF_003789085.1). Lineage (NCBI taxonomy): Eukaryota > Metazoa > Arthropoda > Malacostraca > Decapoda > Penaeidae > Penaeus > Penaeus vannamei. Next base: position 2,379 of record NW_020872832.1, on the reverse strand, counting down.
TTGGCCAGAAACCAGAATGTGATAAATCCCGGTTAAGGCACAGCGGGCATAAATATTAAGCTCGGCGCGCCACAAATACAGTCACGGGAGTCTAGAATCTAGCCGTGGTGGGGGAGAATTCCGTATGCAAGACTGTCTGCCTGTGTCTGTCTGTTAGACTCCCAACCTCTCCCTGGCGACGTGCCTGCCTTGTTGTCTGCCCGTGGCCACGCGTGCGTGTGATCGCGTCACAAGGCCGACACACACTTCTGTCATTCATAACTCGGCTGCTGTTTTCGTTCCACGGCCTTTGACATGACAACGGCCTCCTCCCGTCTGGCACCATTTCCACCACGGTCGCCCTTCCCTCCACCGCCGTCGGAGTGCCTCTCTCGAGGTTACCGCTGTTCCCTGCTCCACTAAAACGTCGACATCACTCCAAACCCTTCACTCGCGTCCCCTCGCCTCTCGAATCGCCCCTCTACTTCCTCCTCCTCCTCCTCTTGTTACTTCTACAATATCTGCATAATTAATTCATAAACAAGGGGCTGGAAATTTGCCTCACTCGCACAAAAACGGTTACATTCACTGCCGATTATGAACTCGATTGCCTTCGTTACCTTCCGACACTTTTCTGCCCCCTTTCCTTTCCCAAATTCGCCGCCAACGCAATCCCTCGGGTTTATCATATAAAGAATAACAAGCAAAATCGAATCCCCAATCAGATTATTTCGATTCGAATGGCTTTCCCACACATCACGAATCACGAGTCTTTCAGCCCTTCCTCTTTTCACCACCTCCTCCTCTTTTTTCCGTCCGTCCCTCCTCCCTCTTCCTCCACTCCGTCACCGCCTCCCTCTCCTCCTAAACCCCTTCCACCTCCTGCTCCTCCTCCTCCAACCTCGGACGCAGCAGGAACCACACCAAACGCAGGTCCGCGGGTGACTGAGAAGCGGTGACGGGCGGAGTGAGGTGGCGAGACCTGGCAACCCCGTCAAAGGTAGACAAGACGAAGGATGAACATCGCTTGTCCGCCGCCGCCACGCATGGCTACGTCGTGTGTGTCCGAGGATATACTCTGGTTGGGATTATCGCGAATTTACTCATTATAAATCTCTCCCTCTCCTTCTCTTTCTCTCCCTTCTTTCCCTCTCTCTTTCTCTCCTTCTCCTCTCCCTCTCCATCTCTCTCCCCGTCTCCCTCTCCCTCCCCCCCCCCCCTCCCCCTCTCCCCCTCCCCCTCCCCCACCCACTTCCCTCCCTCTCCCTCTCCCTCTCCCTCTTCTTCTCTTCCTCCTCTCTCTTTTCCCTTTGCACTGCATCCTACATCCAGAGACACAATTTCCCAACTAAAGCACCACGAAACTATAACGTATAACATTTATATTCCATTCATAAAAAAAAAAACTTCATCTCATTAAAATACACGTAAAGTAAGCATGTTAAATCTGGTAGACGCTAACCTAATACATGAGTTGCCAATGCTAATTTAACAGCATTTACAACCCATAAATCACGGAATGTATTTATTTTTTTTTTTTTTTTTTTTTTTTTTTACTTCGTTACGTCTAGACTTAGTTTAAGATTAGGCTCTTAGTCCTTAAGCAAAAATTTCACGGCTTGCAATTTAACGTATTAGTCGGAAATCCAAAGACACTAGAAAAAACAAAAACATAAATCTGCGAGCTCGAAGATCTTCTTTATAAAAGTAAGTAATGCTTCCTATTGCAGCTGTTAAAGCTTGTCTTCTTCTCTTACAAAATTGACCTCGTTGGAATGTAGACCAGTTAGCTGCTGATTAATAATAAACGAGGCAGGCTACAGAGAACTAAACTACAAAAACGAACAAATATATAGTACAACAACTTAATCACACGCATCACATCGTCAGCGTCAGGAACTCACACTGTCCGTTTGTCTGACGCCATATCGGTTAGTAGCGAACATCCGGTGAATAAAGGCCAGGAGCAGCACACACACACTTAAAACAAGCATACATCTATTCACCATTAGGAGCGGACGATGCAAGGCGAACAGAGGTGGAGAGAGGATGTAAGAGAGGAGAACCGAGAGAGAGAGTACAAAGTCCGAGCGGCAGAACGGCGGAACGGCACTACCGATTAGATCGAGTGAACAAGGATCGAAGAATCGAGAAGCGACGAAGACGAGAACGGTATGACTAAAGTATGCAGAGGAGATGGAGAGCATGTACGAGAGCAGATATGCAGACGAGAGAACACCGTAGATGATGAGACCGTGAGATTACGGAGTAGAGAGATGAGAAGAGAGAGAGAGAGGACTGACTGGAAAGCAGACCGAAGAGAGAGAGAGAGACGCGACGATCTATGAGATTACATGTGACGAGCAACGAAAGAAGCGACATAGAGGGAGATGAAGGAGC
>NW_020872831.1:431632-440344 GCF_003789085.1 Penaeus vannamei | reverse complement strand
TCTAACATCATCAGCAGAGGAAACACAAATATATCAAGATTCGTGCATCTAACATCATGCAAATATGTAGTGTCAAAACACACCTTTTGGACGACAAAACATACCTTACTGAGCACTATAATCATTATTCAAAAAGGTAGCCAGATACTATACAGAAAGTGTGTATGGAATGATGGTTAACCACTTACCTTCACACGGTAAGTCTCGCTGTCTCTCTCCACGCGGCAAGTGGCCTCGTCCGCCACAGGGGAGTCGAGGGAGCGAAAGGGAAAGGGGCGGGGATCGAGGAGGTTAGGGGAAGGCGAAGGGAGGGAGGGGGATATAGTGAGGCAGAAAGGGAAAGACGAGACAGAGAGAGAGGGGGGGATGGGGGAGGAAAGAAGAGATGAAAAGAGAGAGAGGCCTTGACCTTGGCAATGAACTTGTAACTTTCTCGCCTTTAGACCTTCACTTTCGTAAAATGAAGTTGGTGTTGCGTTTCCTTAAGCGAACATTATTTGAACGAGAGAAAGAGAGAAAGGAAGAGAAATAAAGGTTAGAGAGAAGGATACCGTTGTAAACCTTGAGAGAAAGCGAATTGACAGGGGAAAGTCACAACGGTCGCCAGATCTGCCCCAGATGAACCGAAAGAAAATCTGGGCCATAAATGGGAGATTTAGGTCATGTGCTGAAGACCCGGAAAGGAAAAATAGGATAAAGTCACGGCGGTTCGATTCAAGAAACAAATTCAGGCCAAGTGCAAATCTTCCCGTACATCTTTTTAATGTTCCTGGATCTCACTGTAAACTGAGACGTTGTGGCATCTTCATGCAGCAGAAATGGCAGCAGTTTCCTCTATTCATATCATATTTTTCGTAACATTTTACCTTAATATTAATTACCCGAAATAGGTCGACAGAAAGAGAACGAAAGGTAAAAAAGCACAAAATGAGGCCTAAGTTTAGAAGTACTGTTAAGGAAAGAAATATGTGATGTATAGGTAAACGGTTGTCGGGAAAATTCCTTAAAGAACATGACGTGCTGTTGGTTAAAGGTATAAATAGGATACAATGTCGTGTGGTTTTGGTTAAAAAAAAAATCGATAACCAACCAAAGAATAAAAAACATACATAGTTTATTTTATGACGCACATTAGTATAGTATCCCTATAAGGATATATCGCCTTTGACAAAGAAAACGTAAATGCAATTTTCAAGGTAAACACAAACATTTATTATTGTGTAAAATGTTAAGGTGTAGGTAGGAGCCTCCAAATTTGTTGGCGAATACAGGTAAAACCCTTCCCGCTTTTGATAGGAGGAAAGACAGGCAAACAGAAAAATGCGCATTTTGAAGTGGGGCAAAATAGGCCCCCCAAAAATAGCCGTGGATCCTGGGGGCTGCAGGCCTTTGGCGGGGTTCAGGGGCAGTGCCCCGGTGGAGGACCAGAGGGCCAAGCCCCCTAAAGCTTCTGAAATTTGGCAGTTTTAAAGAGATTAATTAATCAATTTCTACACTAAAAAGTCAAACATTCTTATTTAGATAATGCTGACATAATGGTTATTTCATTTTGAACACAACTTGCTGGGGCTAGTGTTCTCAACAATTGGGTAACTAAGGAATTGCACTGTTTTTTTTTTTTTTTTTTTTTTTTTTTTTTTTTTTTTTTTTTTTTTTACAGGAATGTCCTCGAAAGTTGAGGAGTGGCGGGGGCAGAAGTTGGGTGCCGCCCCTCCCCCTCCCCCCTTTTCCTACGCTTATGAACCAACAAAAAAATAATAAAATATTTATTTCCTATATCCTATTAGGAACCATGTGCTTTGACAATTACTTACTATAGTTCGCCGCCGGACCCCACGCGGCGCCTGCGCATGGACAGTGGAGGCAATCGAGGGCCGCTCAAGGGATCTGGCCCTCACGAGCCCGGGTGACAGGCTACGCCGCTGTGTGTATAGATATGAATGTAACAATAATCAAAACACCAACAATATCGACGATGACGATCATTAGGATAATAACACTGACGATTCTCATACAAATATTTATGTATGTATATATACGTGATAATAATTAGGGCAGTATTAATGTCTATGATGACGAAAAATAGGATAACAATATTGACAATTATCATACTGATGTATATGTATCTACATGAATGCAATGATAAGAACAGTATAAATGTCGACGATGACGACAAATATGATAATAACAATGACGATTATCATAGTAATTACCAACCTAGAAAGGAACACATGTCTCCACTTCTCTCGGAAACCTCATGGTAAATGGGCGAAATAAGGGACGGAGAAGGAACAGAAAATGAAAGAAGGGGGCAGACAGGAAGGATATACGGAGAGGGAGGAGTGAGGGAGACATGGAAAGAGGAACGCAGTGAGAGGGAAGAAAGAGAGGGATTCGCTGTGCACTCGTGTGATAATGGCTAACTTTATCACGGTTAATAACAGCGAGGACGAAAATGAGAGTAATAACAATGATGATAACAGGGCGTACAACGAAAATAACGATGAACATGATTATAACGACACAAATAAAGTTTTTTCATTGCAATGCATATCACTTTATTGGGACAAAACATAAGCTAGACATTAATAAACTTGACTTCGACACACACTTCCCTGATATTTGCCAGAGGAAACCTGTTCATCCCTCGAATATCATCTAAAATCAGCAGCCTTATGGGGATTTATAGGAGGCTTAGGAATAATATACAGACACATGATAACCAGTGAAAAAAACTGCAGTAAGGAATTCGCCTTTTTTCACTTGGCGATTGAATACTCTTACTTTCCTTCAGGTGATGAGTTTACAATAATCGGATCCGTGGACCTGCGCAGAGGCGAATGGACTCGCCCAAACGGGGAGAGAGGAGGGAGGGGTGGGGGTAGAGGGAGGGGGTGGGGCAGAGGGAAGGGAAGATGGGCTTAGAGTGGCAAATGGATGAAAGGAAGAGAAGAATGAGAATAAATTAGAATTTGAAGAGGGGAGAATGCAAACAGAAATTAAGAATAGGGAGAGAAATAGTAAGGATAGGCGGTAAAGGAGAGAAGAAGTGAAAGGATCGGACGAAGGGGAAATAAGTGAAAAGGGAAGTCGAGAGACATTGGCAGTGAGTTTAATGAGGTTTGTCCGTAAATCTGCAAGGATGATCATTGGTTTGGCTTGAAAAGAGTACAGTCCAGCGAAGTTCACATTTACGCTCTACTTTCTGTGGATCCATTTGAAATATATCACAAGTGGAATTTTGATGCGCTTGGAAGCTAAAAGGCAATGGTGTGAGGAAATTCTAGCCTGTGCAACAGAATTTTCCTGTTATATAGTTTCGTTACCCTTTTCATATTACCAATACCAATTAACAAAGCATTTTACTCTGACATTTTTGGCCTGAGGGAAAAATAGGATAAAATAAAAGCGAGACCAGGAGAGAAGGATAAGAAGAGAAAATGGAAGCACAATACAAGGCCAAGTTTAGTAGTACCGTTACTTTTCCTCCTCGAAAAGTGAGAATAGTAGTGTTAGCTGAAGGCCTATGACATAGAGACGAATATCCTGTGCTTCGACTTCTTGACATGTCCATAAGTTAATTAAAGAATGGCATGAAATCCTTCGGGAACAAATCAATAAACCAGTCAAAGAAAACGGAATCAGTTGAAAAAGAAAACGAGGAAGAGTCAGGTTGGGCAATTTTAGTTCACTGATCAAGAATTATTATAGTTCATGAGGATAAAGTTGGACCAGATGCATTTAGGTTAACTCATTTTATCATAAGTAACCAAGAGGCGTTCTTTTATGTCATATTTAGAATATGTCAATTGTCCAAAACTTTCGCCTAAACTAATTTCAACAAAGATAGTTTTGCCTCTCGCTGTCGCTGACTCTCTCTCTCTCTCTCTCTCTCTCTCTCTCTCTCTCTATATATATATATATATATATATATATATATATATATATATATATATATATATATATACATAACATATATACATACATTAATATACATATATATATATATATATATATATATATATATATTATATATATGTGTGTGTGTGTGTGTGTGTGTGTGTGTGTGTGTGTGTGTGTGTGTGTGTGTGTGTGTGTGTGTGTGTGTGTGTGTGAATAAACTGATGAAATGACAGTTCGCGACAGTATAGAAAATGAAGGTCCTTATTGTCCATGTTCAATTTGACTGAATGTGACCTTGACATTGATTTGCTCTCCTTGTCTCCAGACCCGAATTCTGACCTCCAGGACAGGAAATTATGTAGGTCATCAATTTGTTGTGTAAATATCATCCGAAATAAGTTTTACTGTCAGATATGTAGGAAGCATTAATAGGGGAATTATTGATAAGAGATTCCCTGCCTTCGTTTCACGTTCGTTTCAGGGTCCGTTTCCCCGCACAGCGAATGGACTCGCCCGAATGCGTGAGTTGGCAAGAGTAACATCATCATAGAGAGACTGAAGGGAATGCCATTTGGCGATTATAATGGTGGTAACGGTAACAATAGTGATGACGACCATGATAACTGCCACTGACCTTGACAGTGACTCCCAAATATCCCTCAGGCCTTGTTCTCTGACCTTGACCGTGGGGGAATAGGTAGGACATTCGAAGCGACATAACGGATATGTTGAGAGAAAATCTGTCGAGGGATTGTGATTCTGAACTTTGCCGTTGTTAACCCTCTGCTTTGCCAATCTCTTCCGGAGGAAAATAAGATGACTTTGAATTTATCCATTTAATATTATCCGTTATCTGCAAATTCAAAAATAGGAGCTTAGCTGGGAATAGCGAACAGATATATGCAATAAGAAATTATATTCTCGGGGTAAGGAATTCAATCAAAATTCATTTTACTTCGGCGGACGATTTCAGTGAGTCGAGACAGCCGATCTGCGCGGAAAATGGACTCGCCCAAATACTGAAGAAGCGTCCGCGGAAAGAGAGGAGGAGAGAAGGGAAAGAATAGAATGGGGAAGAAAGGGAAATGGGCTCAGTGCGACGCCAATGGAAATGAGGTGGAGGGAAAAGCTGCAGGAATGGGATGAGGGAAGAAAAGAGGGAAGCGGGAAAAGAGGGATGAATATAGGGATTAGGAAGGGATGGAGGGAGTGAGGAAGGGGAGGGTGGCCGTACAGGTTGCGAGGGACACCTTAACAAATTTTAATAATTTTACTGGCTTCTTAAGAGAAAGGGAGAGAGAGAGGGAAGAGAGAGAGAGAGAGAGAGAGAGAGAGAGAGAGAGAGAGAGAGAGAGAGAGAGAGAGAGAGAGAGGAGGAGAGAGAGAGAGAGAGAGAGAGAGAGAGAGAGACAGGGAGGGAGGTGAACTATAAGAGGGAAAGAGATAGAAAGTGAGAGTGAGAAGAAATGTAGGGAGAGGGAAATGTCGTTGTTTGAAAGCACAGTTAAGCAAGAGTGTAGGTCATATGTAAGAATCCAGTTGTTAGGAAATTTAATAAAGATTTGTACTTTTTATTTATAGATATCATTATAGATATTATCCTCTCAGATATAATTAGGAAGGAAAATAATGTGTACATATCATCTATCATTGTAGGCAAAAAATGGAAACAATTTGTATATATTTAGAAATGAATGAAAATGCATTCTGGCCGCATAGTCACGCTTACATACTGATGTTATTTAAGGCTTGTATAGTTATCCATAAAAATTAACGTCATCTTTGTAGAAAACGTGAACACGATTTTAAGGGGAGACAAATATTTGATATTAAAAAATGATGCTTTGTATAATTTCCTTTCTTATTTACTGATTACTATCTACGTTTTATTAGTCTGGATATAACATTAAAGGCTTCCTAGACCTGCCTGTCGTCTTTCTTTCCGCGAGCGCCGGGTGGGAAGAAATGGTTTGTGAAGGCTGTTTGCCTGTGAAACATTGGTCGCAGAGCTGAAGAGACCAGCGCTGTAAAATTTAAACTTGAATGACTATAGTGACATCCTGAAGTAATAAAAAAAATAGAGTGCTCATTCAGTGTAAATGTGGAATGCTATGGGGTGCACCCAGTAGCCTACTCTCCTACGTTTTTTGCAAATCATCTTCAAAAAGAGAGCGCAGATAGCTGCTACTTCCATGAGATCCATAATGACACTGTACGGTGCTCCTCCTCACCATTTTTTGCGGCGGCCACAGACCACAAAAAGTTGCTCGTGCGAGCGCGGCCATACTCAACCCAGAGCAAAACTGCGGCCTTGACAGTGATTTCCCGATTTTGCTCTCAGACCTATATTTTCTGACCTTAAAATTTAACTTTTCATGTATGTGTGTGTATGTGTGCGTGTGTGTTCTGCCGGTTTCGCCTGGCGAAATCGGTAGATCTTTTGAGAAAAGAATTAATGAACATAGACGTGATGTCAGATACGCCAGAGAATCTAATGCTTGTTTTATCCATTTACGGGACGAAGGAAATCAGTTAAATTGGAAAGACGCCAAATTGATTAATAGATCGTCAAATTCGTACGAGAGAAAAATAACTGAACCTTTAATTGAAATTGCCTAATTCAACTTTGTTATTAGATTTATCTTGCTTGAGCTTTCCCTGACTTCTGATCTCTTGTTCATTCTGTCTCTCTGTCACTATATAAACTTGCCAAAATTCAATCCTGGTATCCATTTCGGTTTTTGTCTGATGAGGAACTCGCGAAGAGTTCGAAACGTCACGCTTTTTTCATTTCTCATTGTGGCTTGTTTCATTTTCATACATATACATACACATGCACATACACACAACATATATATATATATATATATATATATATATATATATATATATATATATATATATATATATATATATATATATGCGTGTAGGTGTGAAGACAGAGAGAGAGAGGCGGGGATAAGGATGGGAGTATGAGAGGGAGGTTTCAAAGTGCCGCCAAAGCAAATGTAGATCATGTGCAGGGATCCCGCTGTAAGAAAAATCTGTTTGTGGGAAAGTACGAAGTCCTGTTAGCTGAAGGTCCACATGTTACATTTCTTATAGAGATAACTATATGCTTTGAGATCGTCCACCTGTTATTCACAACGACAAATTAGATGCCACAGCCTGATCATCAAGAATTCCACACTAGTCACGGATCCACTCAAACCCCAAAATGAAATGGGAAGAGGGAGAGGAGGAAAGGAAGGAGCGAGGCACTTCCTGCCTTCTCCTTCACCAACAGAGAAGGTGAAAGAGATTCCATCTTAGAGTCACTCGACTTCCTAAAGGGTTTTATGAGACAGGGAAAGTGTCCGTATCTTTCCTAATAAAATATAAAATTTCAAGAAATAATGGAAACCACTTGGGATTCATAAAGGGATCAGACGCCCTTCCTTCGCCCGGTTAGTGTCACGTCTGCGAAAAACGGACTCGTCCGAACACGTATGGTGTTCGGACAAAGAGGAAGAGAAAAGGAAGGTAGAGGGAAGCATAGGACGAAGTGAATAAAGGGGAAAGCGTAAAGGTTGAAGAGATGCACTTCGTTGGGCTGGTAGACAAAGGAGGGGAGAGGAAGAGGCAGAACCAAAAGACGTAGGAAGAGAAAGAAGCAAGAAAGGAGTAAGGAGGAAAGAACTAGGACGGAGGGTTAAAAACAGAAAGTAAGGAGGAAATATATCAATTATGAATTTTATGGTGTAATGTTATTAGAAAGAAGTTGAGAACACGAGAGGAGGGACAGACAAAGCGAGAGGAAAAAACGAGAAAGTTAAAAAATAACAGTGAGAAAGAAAACGCGAAAGTTACAGCGAAAGATTAGGAGAGAGAGAGAGCTTCAGACAGAACCGAAGAGCGAAAGTTACCAGCGGATGGACGACACGAGAGCCGAAGCGGCCACCAGATCTTCCCTAACTGATGCGTGAGAAAATCTAGGTTACTCTGGGGGAAATTTAGGTCACGCGCCGAAGTCCCGCAAAGGAAGTATTAGGATATGATTTCGGGAAGGCCCGGGCTATCCGCACATCTTCTGCTGTGATATTATCCATTTTCTAACACGAAGAATTCATCAGTTAACATTTTGAATATAGACCGAAGATAAATCTATAGCTTCTGTTATTTGAATTTTTCCTTAGAGAAAAAGAGAGAGAGAGAGAGAGAGGGAGAATGTTTTGTAGTACCGTTAAAGCAAATGTAGGTCATGTGATGGGATCCCGTTGTAGAATTGCTTCATATTGTGGGGAGAGTATGAAGTACTGTTAGCTGAAGGTCTACTACATATGGCACATGTTTAAGTTCTATTAAACAGTTCGTACGAATATATATTTTTTTATTTCTTCGTCTCTCCAATTTTGTTTCATATCCAATCTCTCTAGGAACATTTCGCGTAAGATAAGTGATGAAAGATTAATAATTTCTAGTAAAAAAAAATGAAAATAATAATTAATTAGGTAAAATAATTGAATGGGGAGCCAATCGATGAACCAACCGAAGAAAACGGAGTTAAAGCAGAAACTTGTGAGGTATAAACAGTCTCGTCATATAAATCAATGGATGGAGAAGGTAATCCTTGATGAGCCAGTATGAAAAACACTACTTTTGTTGTAACTAAAAGCAGTAACATCGAGACTTGAATAAGAGCCGCGACTGAAAATGGATTCGCCCGAACGTTTCCGCCAATCACAGGCGCGGAAACCCTGAGGCTCCGCCCAGGTCTTCGCTGACCGATGGATGCGACCAATTTATTGATGTGATATGATTCATAGTAAT
>NW_020872831.1:404132-419132 GCF_003789085.1 Penaeus vannamei | reverse complement strand
GAAAAGGAATGATGATAATAATGATAATGATGATAATAATGATAATAGTATTAACAACGATGATAATGATAATAATAGTAATTATAATGATAATCATGGCAGTAATGGTAATGATAACAATAGTAATGATAACGATGATATTAATAGCAATGAGGATGAGGATAATGATTATGATTATAATGATATTAGTAATAGTAATAATGATACTAATTATAATAATGATAAGGGAGTAATTATAACAATAATAATAATAACAGAGACAATGATGATAATGATAAGAATATCAATTATAATAACTACAATGGTAAAGATAATGATAATGATAATAATATCAAAAACAATGATGATGATAGTGATGAAACGATCAAATTAACAGCAATGGTAATAACAATAAGAGAATGACAATGGCGATAATGATAATGATCTATAATAATAATGATAATGATAATGATTTATAATAATAATGATAATAACAATGATAATAATGATAACAGCAAAGATGACAAAAAGGACAATGTTAATAAAGCACCAATAATAATGCTTATTACCATTATCATAATGATAATAATAATAGTGATAATAACAATAATAATAAAAAGAATGAAAATAAAAGAATGATGATAGTAATTACATTAATCGCAAAAATAGCAACAGCAACAATAGCAATATGATGTAACGATAAATAATGAAAAATATGATGATAATGACAATAATAACAGGGGTAATGATAAAAGGAATGAAAATAATGATAATAATAATAATGATAATAATAACAATAATGATGATGATGATAATGATGATAATTATACTAATAGTATTAATGGTAATGACAATTATGATAATAGGAATAATAATAATGATAATGATAACAATGATAGTAATCATGATGACGATGATAATAATAACAATCAGGAAATTCATTATACCAATCATAACAATATTGATAATGATAATGATAATGACAGTGATATTAATAACAATAGTTCCAATGAAAAGAGTGATGATAATGAAAATAATATAATAATAATAATAACAACGATAATGATAATCATAGTAATGACAATAATAATAATGACAATAATAATAGTAATAATTACAACAACAACAACAACAATAATAATAATGATAATAATAATAATAATAATGATAATAATAATGATGATATCAATAATAATAATAATGATAATGATAAGGGCAATAATCATGATATCAATAAGAATGATAATGATAATAGTAATGATAATGTTGATAATAATAATAGTAATAATAATGATAATGATAATGATATTAGAAATAATAATAATGATAATAACAATAATGATGATGATGATGATAGTAGTCATATTAATAAGTATGATGAAAATAATGATGATAATGATAACGATGATAATGATAATGATAGTAATGATAATTGTAATAATAATAAAAATATCAATAATGATAATACTAATCACAATATCAAAAATGATATTAATAATGTTGTTGTTGAAATTGGTGATGATAACGATAGTAGTAGTTGTTGATAATAATGTCAAAATGATAACTATGATCATGATAATGATAATGGTAAAGATAACAATAATAGTATCAATGATGCTGATAATTATAATGATAAAAATAATGATAATGATAATAATAACGATAACAATAATGATAATAATGACAATAATAATGATAAGGATAATAAATAACAATACTAATAACAATAACAGTAATACTGATAATAATGATAATCTTATGATGATAACGATAATGATAATAATAGTGATATTGACTAAGATAATATAAGACAATGACGATGGTGATGATAACGATGATGACAATAATTGTAATAATAACAATAACAATGATGATGATGATGATGGTGATGGTGATAGTAATAGGAAGAAGAAGAATTAGAATAAGAATATGAATAACAATGGGCATAATGAGAACTATGAGAACTAAAAGGATGATAATGATATTAATGATAACAGTGCTAATGATAATGATAATAAAAATAGTAATGATAGTAATAATAGTTATTATTATTATTATCATAATGATAATGATAATCATTATCATTGCTATTATTATTATTATTATCATTATTACGATAACAATAATGATAATTATATAACACTGAGAATAATGATAATGATGATGATAATTATGATGCTGATAATGATGATAATGATACTAATAATAGTAATGCTAATAAAAAACTGTAACAATAATAATAATGATAATAATAATGATGTTGTAGATGATGATTGTGATAATGACAACAATTACTATTATTATATTAACAATAACAGTAACGGCAAGAACAACAATAATATTGACAACAATGGTAGTGGCAGCAATAACAAGTCATCTTTTAATAATTCTTATTCTCGTATGATATAGGAAAATTTTGGTTCTCTTAATTTTTATCATATGATAAAGGGCGTGAAATGATAAGTGGCAATTAAAGAGCAATTGATCTTATATAGGTTTACGAGGTTGAACACTCCAAAAATATATTATTGGTGACCTTCCGCCGCAAATAGTAGTCAATGGCAACTGAAAGAAACACGTAGGCCAGAATGTTTTGCATCTACGACTAACCTGTAAAAGGCAGTGACTTATTTTTACTCGGAATATGTAAGTGGTAATTACCACTCATTTATTAGTTATATTCATTAGATAGATGGTCTGTTTCTATTACAAACTTGCCACATTCGTCTTGGGATATGAATAGCCGTTGTGGAGGTATCTAGCAAGAATCGCCGAGGACGTTGCCGACCACAGGTATATATAGGGGTTAGCGTACGTGCCGAAGTTAGTTGCAAGGAAACGTTAGACTTCTTTATATAAACGTTCTTCCAAGTTTTAACTTGTGTTCCACGTTATTTGCTATATCAAAGGTTTTTATCTACGGTGTTGACAGTTCTTCCACGAATATCTGGAACTCTAGCAGACTCGTTGAAGAAAGACGCGACAGTCCAAGAGTAAACCCAGACGTTTTCCTGTCGCAAGCCCGTTCCGTAAACGTCAGTCGCAGCTGAGAACCTCGCCAGCCCACGTCGCCGAAATGCCTCCTGTCATCCAGAGCCCAGCGTTCACCCTTTCCCCAATCACAGAAGAAGGTAAGCTTAGCTTCTGTTTGTATGACGCTAAAAGTCAAAGTTTGCAAGGTTGCAATGCCATAGAAGTTCTTATCGTAGAGCTGAAGCAGCAAACATTTTCCTCTATAGTTTTAAAGTATATTTCCTTTTATTTATCGATGCTATCTTAGAGTATGAAGCTGTTTGGTAAATCTATATCCATGTGGAACAAGGTCGAAATAGGACACAGCGTTAACAGGTAAACGTTGTTAGTCTAGGCTTGCCCGCGCCAAGGCCTTAAGCCCAGCTAACGGTGCGGAGTCAGCAGGGTTTGCCTAATTGGAATTTTAAAGGACGTAAACGGCATTAATAGTCGTTGGGCTTTTGTTCGCGTCTTCTTGAAATAAGGATTGGTATCGGCCATCTACTCTCGGCAGAGGGTGAAGCGAAGGTTAGGAGCCATAACTGCGGTTCTTCTTACTCTGACGGCCTGCCTGCGTCCAGCGATTGGCTTTGGGCTCATGTTATACTTCTCTCTTTTCATTTCTAAGTCAGCTTTCCTTGCTCTCCTTCCCTTCTCCTAATTTCTCTCGCCGTTCTCGTGTCTCTATCTTCGTTGTGTGAATCCTTTCCTCTCCTTCTCCTCACTCTCCTTCACATTTCCGCAATTCTTGTCTTCCCCTTTTCCCTCCTCCCCTCCTCCCTTCCCCTCATACCCACCCATATTCTGTTCCTTTATTTTCTCTCTCTACCTCCTAGTTTCGCTTCCCCTCCCCTCCCCCGTCTTCCCTTTTCCGTCCCCTTCCCTCTCCCTCTTCCCTTATCCTTTCTCACTTCTCTTATCTCCGCCCCCCCCCCCCCCGCGCGCCCAAAACAAGATTACACACATTTCTTCCTTGTGCGTTTGAACCCGAGTGTCCTTGGCTCGCCGTGTGTGAGGCGTGCCGCGTCCCCGCCTGGCGCTTGCCTTATGCGTGTGAAGGGGCGAAGGGAGGTGGGCGGAAGGAGGGAGAGAGCGATGATTGGCGATAATGTAAGATTCGCGACGCAGGACGGGGAATTTTTGCGTGGTTGTACCTTTTCTCTCTTCTCATCCTTTTTTTTCCTTCTCTCTACCTATTGTTCTTTCTCTTCTCTCTGCTATTTCTCTTTACCCGTCTATCCTGTCTTCCTCCACCTCCTCCTCCTCCTCCTCCTCTTCCTCGTCTTCCTCCTTTTTCACCTCCTCTTCCTTTTTCTCCTTTATTTCCTCCTTTTTCTCCTCCTTTATTTCCTCTTCCTATTTATCCACCTTTATTTGCTTTCCTTTTTCCTCCTTTATTACCTCTTCCTTTTTCTCCTCTTCCTCCTCCCTCATCCTTGTCTCCCCACATCCCAGCCTATCTACCTTTCAACCCTCTTTCTGCCTACCTCCCCTCTTTATTCGTGTAAATGGGTAAAAGTAGGGGGATGGATAGAGAGAGATTAATGATGATTGACGTTAATGTAAGGTTATTGGCGGTGTGCACTTTCTTTCCCTTTTTTCCTTCTTACCTCTTGCTGTTCTTTCTTCTGTCCCTCCATCTCTTTCTTCGTCTCACGGTATCTTCATCGTCTCTCCTTCGTCCATGCTCTCTCCCATTTCGTTTTACCCTTCTCTCCTGTCTTCCTCCTCCTCTTCCTCCTCATTTTTCTTTTCCTTTATTTTCTCCTCCTTTTCCTCTTTTATTACCTCCTCCTTTTGCTCCTCCTCCTCCCCAGCCTTGTCTCCTCATATTCCAGCCTTTCTACCCTCTTTCTACATACTTCCCCTCTTCATCCCTTTCTCCTTTACCCCCCACCCCCTTCCTCCTCTCCTTGGCCCTCTCTCTTCATCCTATCCTTACTTCTCTCCTCCTGTCCCCCTGTCCCTCACTATCTTGTTTTTTGGCTCCCCCTCCCTCTCCCCCTCTCCTGTTTTTCCGCTTCACCTTCCCTCTCCCCCAAACCTCTCCTATCCCTCTCTCTTTTCGCCCTCCCTCTCCCCCCAAACCTCTCCTATCCCTCTCTCTTTTCGCCCTCCTCCCCCCCCCCCCCCTCGCTGACGCCACGCTCAGAACCGGTTCCACGTCCCCCCTTCCTCCGCCTGCGAAGAGCACTCATTGGCGAGGCAGCGCGTCGTGCGTCTCGTGGGCGCCCGCGGCCAAAGGTCGTTTGGTATTCGCTCGATGGATGGATTGCTTGAGGGATTATTTTATTATTATTGTTGTTGTTCATTAATTTAGGTGATGTTATATTCGATAGCGAAGTAGCAAAGGGTGGCAGAGAGGAGATTCGGAGGAATGGGGTAGGGGGCGCAGGGGGGCAGGGACGTCCAGGGGGGGACGTGGGGGGCCTGGAAGCGCTGGGCACTGGATGGGTCTGGTTCGAGGCAGATTTTCACTTTGTTTAAAATATGTATGGCAGGGTACGGGGTGACAGTGCGAATGTTTGGGCGCTGGGTGTATTTCGCAGCCGCTGAGTTTGAAGAAGCTATTTAGATTCTTATTCAAAACAGCCGTCAATATTTGGTCATGAATTTCAACAGCGCTTGAAGACATGTACACATGCTTGGATTAAATTTTCCCTGTTTTTCTTTCACAATAAGATAAAAAAAAGTTTCATCCACACACTCACACACGCGCACGCACGCGCGCGCGCGCACACACACACACACACACACACACACCAAGAAAAATATAATTTATGCTGTACGCACATTGTACATCGTGTGTGTGCGTGTGTGTGTGCATGTGTCTATGCAGGTCATATGCCTGATGAAGAAAAGTACCTTGGGAGACCAGTAAGCGTTACACTTTCTGAAGAAGCTGTTCGGGGAGGCATCGGGGCGGGGCTTCAGCACACAAGTACCCATGTTGACCCAGGACCTGCTCAGGGACTGAAAGGGGAAGACGAGGGAGAGCTCCGCCTTGAGCGAAGAGAAGGAATAAACATCTCATGAGCAGCCACAGGGACGCTTCCTTGTACAATGTGCCGAGGTCTTTGCCATCGGCTTTGTTTACATGAATAAAAATGTCGGAAATGTCGAACAGGTAAAGAGGAAAATGGATGTTAATGAAATGAAAAAAAAAAACTTGAATTCTCTGTGAAAGTAATGAAAACTGTCGATCGTTAGTCGAAACCGAACAAATGGATAGTCATAATAGATAATATCATTTCATCAGTATTAGAAGAGATTGGCCGATCCTCATTAAACTGAACTACGTGCGTCCTTATTCAATATTCAAATGGGCAATGAGGAAACCAGATCTTTTTAATTGGCCAACTTTCGATTCTCCAATCTGTGGTCTGCCTTGAGCCTCACAAAGAAAACGAAGAATACTATGAACCCCTAAATAAGTACCTCTAAGATTAGGTCGAATACCATTAACCTCCAAAATTAGTTTGTACTTTCATACCAAGCTGGAGCCAGACTCGTTGCGCTTTCGAGGGCGTAAATGGTTCCACTGCCAACACATTCTTCGGGCGATGCCAATTTTCACGTGTAGGTTTTGTAAGCTGTGTGGCTTTGTGTCGTCATGTTTTATGGGGGCGCCTTGTGTTGATCATGTGGGCGTGGGTGACGCGAGCTCAGAGGAGAAAGGTTTTCTCTTTTCGTTTTACCTGTAAGTTTTGTGAATGAGTAAAATCGTACGATTAGTATAGTTTCTCAAGTAAGGAAATATGGAGAAGAATTATGCAGCGCAGCCTATTTTTTAGGGTTAACAATAGCAATTCTGTCCTGATATTTGTAAACAGGCTGTGTAAGTTGTGTCTCCTCTCGGTCCGCTCTTCCGCAGCGATTGCGTTTGGGTCTTGTTCGCAGTTTCTGTTTCTCAGCCGTTGTTAATTTCGCTGATGATGTGAAATTATATTAAAATTCCATCGGTTGCACTCTCCGACAACGAGGCTTTTGCTTCTAGCTTGAAGTTGATTTGTCTAAGGATGATATTCGACCTGTGAGTGAAGCACAAGAGGATGAATGGCGTCGCAGAACGGCGAATGTGCGTCGTGGGAAACGCGTTTCCGCGATTGTTTACGACAGCCGTCGGCCGGCGGGATGGCGCCAGACAGACGCGTTGTAGTTCTGGCTTAGAAGTTCGTGTTTTTGTCTTGGATTCCTTGGCAGCTTGGGTCCATTATCTCTTTTCTTGTGTTTTTGTGTATTTACCTTTTACTGTTTTTCACCTTGGGTCATGTTCAGGCGAGACGGCGAGGTCGCCAAAAAGTGTCATTGTCGGGGAGTTGCGACGACGAGAGAGAGAGAGAGAGAGAGAGAGAGAGAGAGAGAGAGAGAGAGAGAGAGAGAGAGAGAGAGAGAGAGAGAGAGAGAGTTTGAATTATCGTACGACGCATCCTGAGGGATGGCCTGACTAATACTAACGTGCGATACTTAGGGAGAACGTGCAAAGCTTTCAAATTTAGGTCTTGTGCGCTTACCTGCCTGAGGGAGGGGCGGGGCGGGGCATGGTGGAGGTTGCGGGGGGGGGGGAGCCTTGATGTTCGGCCTTGGCAATGCTGGCAGGCGAGCTCGTTCACACACACACGCACGTACAGACATCCAAACATACATACACACATACAAATACAATTACACATGTACATACGTATATACACACACACAGACCCAACATATTTACATACACGTACAAAATATTCACTCAGTCATTTACACATTTCTGTGTGTGTGCGCGTGCGTGTGCGTGTGCTTGTTTCATTTATTCCTTCGCATATACGCACACTTATTCCCAAAGAACTATACAGATTGCCTAGGCAAGTTGTTGCTCTAAACTATGTTTATTGATTCCGACCTTTCTGATCAGAGGCATTGTTAAGACCGTCGAACTCTGGGAAAGTGACTGACCCGACGAAAAGCAAGAGCTGCCGGCTACCTGCAGTTCGCGTTGGTGCCCCTTATCGCATTCGACTCGAGATGACAGCATGGCATTAAACAATTAAGATTCATGACACGATGCCCCGGCGGCATCTGGTCGGGTGAACGTGGCGCCAGTCAGGCCAGTGAGCGTTCAGTCCACACCCGCCCCGACAGCGCCGTCGGAGCTCTCCTGTGCAGCGAGTTCGCCACTCCGCCGCGCGTGCTCGGAGCCACGGGTCTGGACGGGTCTCCGGAGTGGAAGAGAGCTGGCTGGCGGTGCTGTTGTGTCTGCGAAGGTGTGAGATCACGGACGCCTTGTTGTTCCCCGAGGACATGGGTGAGCGGGTGCAATTGTACTGCCAGCCGTGTCATTGCGGTGGCCGGGCTGTTGTTTACAGGTTCATTGATGTTATTATTGGGCACGTGTTCTAGTTTTTTTTGTTTTGTTTACTTTGTTTACTTGCTTCTTATTTCGTTTTTACTTTGTTACTTCATAGTGAACAGTTTTGCATCTTAGAGGATTTCGAAATTGTCGTATCTATAGTTGAACAACTTTTTGTGCACATTTTTTTCTGTCGTATTATGTTGGCCCGGGTTTGGACGTCAGCTGGGCCTGCTTCACCTAATTACCCGATCGCATTTGCGGTGCGGACTGTGCAGAAAATACCGGTACGAAATGAATGTAACCCTTGTGTATGCCATGCATAATGAACGCGTGCGCACACACACACACACATACATACATACATACATACATACATACATACATACATACACACACACACATACATACATACATACATACATACACACACACACACACACACACACACACACACACACACACACACACACACACACACACACACACACAGAGAGGAGAGAGAGAGAGAGAGAGAGAGAGAGAGAGAGAGAGAGAGAGAGAAGAGAGAGAGAGAGAGAGAGAGAGAGATTCAAAGCTTGGAAGATATTACCAGCATTCTTGAGTGATTTGGAATCCTTCAAGTATTTTTTAACGAGGCGTGATTCACGAAGCGAAACCCCAAGGGTGCTGTGGAGAGGCTCAAGGACGAACCTCAAGTGCTGACCAGTTATACGTCGGTAACTATTGTCCGTTCATTAACTCCAGCGGGACTCCGACGTCCGACAGGCCACGTCGGCGCCTTCAGGACCTCCCCCCCCCCCCCCCCTCTCTCTCTCTCTCTCTCTCTCTCTCTCTCTCTCTCTCTCTCTCTCTCTCTCTCTCTCTCTCTCTCTCTCTCTCTCTCTCTCTCTCTCTCTCTTTCTCTTTCTCTTTCTCTTTTCTCTTTCTCTTTCTCTTTCTCTTTCTCTCTCTCTCTCTCTTTCTCTCTTCGCTCTCTCTCTCTCTCGCTCTCTCTTCTCTCTCGCTCTCTCTTTCTCTCTCGCTCTCTGTCTCTCTCGCTCTCTGTTTCTCTCTCGCTCTCTCTCTCTCTCGCTCTCTCTTCTCTCTCGCTCTCTCTCTCTCTCTCTCTTCTCTCTCTCTCTCTCTCTCTCTCTTCTCTCTCTCTTCCTCTCTCTTCTCTCTCTTCTCTCTTCTCTCTTCTCTCTCTCTCTCTCTCTCTCTCTCTCTCTCTCTCTCTCTCTCTCTCTCTCTCTCTCTCTCTCTCTCTCTCTCTCTCTCTCTCTCTCTCTCTCTCTCTCACGCACGCACATATATATATATATATATATATATATATATATATTATATATACGCATATATATATATATATATATATATATATATATATATATATATATATATATATATATATAATATATATATATATATATATATATATATATGTATATATATATATATATATATATATATATATATATTATATATATATATGTATATATATATATATATATATATATATATATATATATATATATATATATATATATATATATTATGTAAAAAAAATATAAATATATAATATATATATATATATATATATATAATATTGTGTGTGTGTAAATATACATATATATATATATATATATATATATATATATATGTTATATATCATATATTTATATAATATATTTTTATATATTATATATATTGTGTGTATTTATTCATTCATTCATTTATATATATATATATATATATATATTACATATATATGTATGTATATGTACATAATAATTTATTTATGGATATGTATATAGATATATAGATTTACCCATGTATACGTCTCAAGGAGCAGAGGGAGGCGAAGGGACGGAGGGCGAAGCGAGAGCGAACCGCGTCCGGAGCTCCTTCGCCGACGAGGTCGCCGCACGTGCCTCCGTCGTGCTTGCTGGCCTGTCGGTGTTCGTGCGTGTGTGCGTGCCTTGCGTCTTCGCCCCCCCCCCCCCCCGCGCTCCGGCGGCGCTGGCGAGGGTGATCTGGCCGTACTTGTGTATCGGTTGATCTTATTAATGAACTGAAACATTTAGTATAATGTCTGTTTTTGTGTGTGTGCTCTTGGTACGGCGTACTATTTTCATGGACATCCCTATTTAGGTTGGAATAGTATTTTTAGCCTTTCGTTTTGGTTGGGATTTGTGTGGCTTCATACAACAATACATTGGGCGGCACTTATAAAACACGTCCACTAGTTAGCACGACATGTCGACATGGGATTTCACTCAGTGCCATCCAGCATAAGCCACGCATAGGCGCGCCGGCTGGTATGACATGACATATGTTACAAATGTTACAGCTGATTCTTCGTGTGGTCGTGTCCTTGGCTCGACAAACAAACAGTATGTAGAGGCAGTAAAGTTGAGGCAGACGTTGTGCTTTTTGTAAATTCCGTGTTTGATATGCAGTTATAAGGTTCGAGAAAATAAGGGAATGATGCTGTCTGGAAATAATTGATAGACGGGTGTTGACGTTTGAAGGGTTGTTTATTTATGCCATGCGCCTCTTCTGTTTATCTGATTTTTTTTTTTTTTTTTCATTTCTAAAAAAGAATACAGGCAGATATGAATTGTGTCTGTCTTGTACATTGGATCCAGTGAGTTATTGATCTTCTGTCAGTCGGAGCCATTCTTGCGAGTCTGTGGAAGAAGCAAACGTTAAACCCAAACGTTTCCAGATGTCGCCAGAAGAAACGTGTTTCGCATGTGAATATAATGCATATACTTTTTTATATGCTGTATGTCAGATTAGAGACAACCTATGCCAAAAGAGTGTTTGGACGATGGTGATATGCAGAAATAAGTTCATTTTATCATTTAGTAAATAACAAACGAAGAAATAAAAGAAACTTTAAGCCACACAAGGAGTGGAAAGTTCCATTCTGGAGTCACGGCGCGGCGCCAGCAGAACGGGCGGAAACATACAGACTTCTGTGTCATATATATATATATATATATATATATATATATATATAATATATATATTTACACACACACACACACACACACACACACACATATATATATATTATATATATATATATATATTATATTACACACACACACATACATATATATATATATATATATATATATATATATATATATATATATATATTTACACCACACACACACACACATATATATATATATATATATATATATATATATATATATATTTATACATATTATATATATATATATGTGTGTGTGTGTGTGTGTGTGTGTGTTTGTGTGTGTGTGTGTGTATGTATGTATGTATGTGTATGTGTATATATGTATGTATATGTGTGTGTGTTATGTATATATATATATATATATATATATATATATATATATATATATATATATATATATAGTTGCACTTGTTCGTATACAATGTTGCTATACACCGAGTTGACTCAGCTTGTCACACGGAGTTGACTCAGCGTCGACTAGCGTGACGCCAGTATAGAAGATTAACAAACATATAGCAATACACAAGCTAAACATTTATGTCTTAAGTAGAAGTCAATTGAAAACCTGTCGTCCCCAAAATTCATTGAAGAATAGATTTCAAAATTGCTCTTAAACAAGGATCACTTGACATAGGTCATGGACTGGGCGTGAAAATCAAGGCAAAGAGGAGGGCGGGGAAGACGTGACTCATGTCACGCAGACACTTCGATTGGAGTTGTAATGTAAGCCTTAGAAGATGTAGCAACTGACTGGCTCCCGTTTCCTGTGCTGACGGTGACGAGGCGCCGACGGGATATTGCTCACGTTTTGAATTAGCTTTTGTGGAAAGTTCCGTTTGGGTTGGCCCGTCTTGGTGGCCTCTCTGCTTGTTTCCTTCCTGTCCTGAAATGGGTTATTTTTATCGGATGAGGTTCGTCTATGATGTTGGTTGGTGTGGACTCGGATGTTACTACTGAGTTGTTACTAATATTTGCTGTTGACAGTTGTTAAATATCACTTCCTGCCACAACTCTGAATAAAGCTTCTTGGACTTCCTGCAGTTTTAATTTATACGACAGGATAAATTGAGTATATATTTATATTATTTTTGTTGGCCTTAGAGCACATGGTACCATATCTAATCATATCAGTATGAGTTATCGGATTTGATTAAAGCGTGCATTTAATGGCAACCAATATTTTATTCACGTTAGTAAGTTTGCGTTACATTGAGCGAGAAAAATAAGTAAATGCAGACAAGTGAGGCGCCAGTGGAAATTTCCAGTTGTTTGTATCCCAGATCGATAAAATGAACAAGCCGGCAGCAAGCGTTCTCTCTGAACTTCTGCATTTGTTCATTATAAGGGTTGTTCTTTAGATTGCAGTGAGCTGTGCGTGTTCGCATTTCAAGAAGAATGTTTAATGAGGGGGTGAATGAGATTGAAGTTTAAAGAATGAGGGGTAGGTCGGTGACGACGGACATGCAAGCAGTGGCGGATGCGCCGTAGGCCTCTATATTATCGGTCAGGAGTTTTAGCTTCGGCTTCTCAATTGTTTTGGTCAGAGTGTGATATGCGGCACTTATTTTCCCAAGGAGCTGATACCGTCCAGTGGGAAAAAAAGTATGATAAACAGGAAGAAAGTTGCCCTTGGCCACAATGTTACCGGATATGATAAATAGAAATTTAAACGGAAGGACTTTTCCTAAATCGGATTTGTATTTGAAACACATTACAGATGATTTGCTATAAAAAGAATCGAAGAAAATGTCACGGTGCGCGAAGCTTTACAAAGGCGTGGTAATTTTCCACTCCCGACCTGTACCGTGTGAACTCGTGACGTCAGCGCGCATGCTCCTCCCGGCGGCGAGTGGCGGGATCATGCAAATGGCGGGAGGAAGGCGGGGGGTTTCTTCTTCGTTAGCGGCTCCGGATGCTTGGGGATGTGGTTGGATTCTGGCTTTGCTCGTGCGGAGGGGACTGGCATGAGCTTCGATAGGTCTTCGAAATTTAAAGATAAATTCAATTAGAAATAGTAATCCTAATTTTATATGTATGTTTCTAGACATATATATATATATATAGATATATACACAGTGCATATATATATATATATATATATATATATATATATAAACATACATACATACATACATACATACAAATATGCACACAAACGCTGAATATTTAGAAGAAAATGTGACCTTTGAGGCAGGCAAAGGCTCGAGGAGAAACTCACTTAAAATGACGTGCGTGCTTGCCCCGCCATTATTATGCTTCAGGGTTATGTGACACTGCTAAGCCTTTAGGAACTGAATCATATTAGCTGCAGGTGGCTCATAGTCTTCCCCACGGGTGCCCGAGCCTGGGCACAAATTCCCCAGGTATTTGCACCTCGCAAGGGGCATGCAGAGAGCGACAGAATAAAGGCATCTGAGGCCGTAGCCTGTCAGAATTTTCCTTTGGGAACTGAAATGAAAGGCTTTGGATCCATCGTAGGCCTGGAATCGATGCCTTGGTCTCCCGAACATAAGGGCCTGGTTATTTAGTAGTCCACCTTATTTTGCTGAAATAGGCTCTAGTTACTATCGAGAAATTTGAGGTCACGTGGCCATAAGGAGCTGTCTTGATAAGCAATCGTGCCTTGTTAAGCGTTATCAGCCAGATAGGAGGTTCGATTTAATTGGGTCCTTTATCATTTGACATGCTGTGGGTAGCTTATTTGTCCACTGACATATAAAAAATGTTTATCAGAAATGTAAATAGCGATGACAGAAGTAATCAAAGCAAAATGTTATTGATAAGGAGATAAGTCATGATGTTGCTGTTTACGATGTATTTAATAACATCGCTGGTAAATGTTTGTCTGCTTTTACTTGTACATTCAATGCTTATTTCCGACAGGGTAGCGCCATGGAAGTAATGGCATGTCTGTTTCCGCATAGCAATTCCTAAATTAGCGACTAACGGTTTGCGATCTCCTTTGCAGAAGAGGTGGAGAGCATGGAGGCTCGACTCGTCACCAAGAAGCTGGAGAGCGTCTTGTACCGGGGCGTCGAACGCTACTTCAACGTCGACGCCTTCATCGTGCCCCGGAATACACTGCTGAAGTAAGTACTCTATTCACTCTACATATTGCAATACCCGGATGGAATTCACGTATTTGCTAGAATTTTGAAAAAGAAAGGTGATGATGCAGTTGTATGTATATGATCACTGAGTGACACGTGAAAGAACGCAAGTAACAATCTTTTCCTCTCCTCCAGGGCTGCGCATGACATCTTGAGGCTGTCGTCCGAGCGGCCGCTTGGCCTCCGCGGCGCCCTCGTGGAACTCTATCTCTGCTACGACGGTTCTTGTAAGAGGTGAGTTACATTACATTGCGAGTGGTTGGATGGCTACCATGAGAAGTCGCTTAACTGTTGTTACATTTTTGTGACGTGGGAGCTCTTTTTTCTATATTTTTATCCGTAAAAGTTATATGATATAGAAACTTTTTCCATATTCTAATCCGTAAAAGTTATGTGACATAGGAGCTCTTTTTCTGTATTTTTATACGTAAAAGTTATGCTAGGTACTAATACAGCATTCATTATCTGTTACACAGACTGGCACAAGTGGTAGCAGACCCGCGCCAGGAAGTGAAGACCGTGATCAAGCTGACCCTCCACCAGGACGAGACCTCGGACCCCGCCACGCTGCACCTGCG
>NW_020872831.1:391632-399132 GCF_003789085.1 Penaeus vannamei | reverse complement strand
TTACTGCATTTCTGTCATTATTACTGTTTATCCTTTCATGGTTGTTATCAGCAGTGTCAGTCCCATTATCTCCATTTCCAGAGCCATTGCCACCATCACTATCATCATGATCTCGATGCTTTTTTATCATTCATACCATCAATATCAGAATTACTGCAGATGTCTCATTGCTTGTATTACCATTTCTATTACCATTGTTAATATTCTGTCGCTCACAATGGTGCTGTTATCACAAGTACAAAAGCAGAAAATGAGATTAACCAATATCACAAAAACTAACCATAAAAAACAACAGCAAAACCGACAATATCATTGTTAATGGTAAAGAGTAATAATAATTCAGGTTTTCACTGCTGATTTGCCATTCACTTCCTAGTATCTCCCCCATGTTACTTATACAGCACCTCACCACCGGCTACACAACCCTGTTTTCGAAATCACTGCTCGGAATATTCATACTGCATAAGGGGTCTGACGTTCGGTCATACAGGATGGAGTAATGTCTGTGTTGATCTGAATATATATGTGCTGGGCATATACGTGTGCATGAATGGCATCTGGCGCATTATTCAAAGTGTACTGCGCAGTTTTTCGCTTTAGGTTATCAGCCTGGGAGGAGATGGCGGCGGTTAGGGCATCAAGATTTTCCCACAAGCGACGTATTGAAACCACAGTAGTTTTCGTCGATGCTTTTCGTATATATTAGGATCGGATGGCATTTAGGCCTTTATACATTACTGTTAGGCGGGTGTTTGCTTTGAAGTGCATCATGTTTACATCAAAAAGAGGGACATTTGCAGTCAGAATTGCCTGAAGGCATTCCTGTTGCTGCTGGCGCCCCCTTCCCTGACCAGGTCACTCGACTGGATCTTGGTCAACCGCTCTGGGTCAGCCTTGGCTGCACGGTCACAGTTTCTTTGGCAGAAGAGTTCTGGGACGACCTTCGGAGGTTAGGTGCTCGAGATGCTATTGAGGTGTCCTCAGTGTGAATTACACAGGAGATGAGTCATCTCTCGTCTTACATCCTTAGCAGTCTCACATCTCGACGGCTCTTAAGGGTTTCCTGAAGACTACTTCACATTATTCCTTTCTTTTATTTTGCGTTTGTCCCTTCATGTCAAATTCTCGACCAGCTGCCTCGCCGCGTTTTCTGTTTCTGCATCCCTGGTTGTCTGCTGTCGAAATGTTTTGCGACATTATACATTTTTACGAAATTTATTAATATTTACTGTCAGATCAACTGGGTTGATACATCGCATGGAAGTCAAACCTGCTATTTTTTGATTTGGGGATTTTGGGTACGGTGCCAAAGTTGGTATAATTTGGAAACATGTTAGAGAATGATAACTTGATAATTCGTATATATATATTATTTTCTAAACTAAACTAAAGTTGGAGAATGAATCCCTCAGGACCACATACGAGACGAAACCAATTATAGGCCAACACATACAACAATAGTCTCTACTCTTTAGTTTTATATGTTCTTACTGCACGCACTGAAACAACAATTGTATACATTTCTACTTACAGAAAGGCATCCACTGGCACATATAAGCCAAAATACAATATGTAATTCAATATATGTATTCAGAGCCATTATAGGATAATCTATTTTTAAATAACTCATTAAATAGTGCGTTTACCACATTTTAATGGTACCTATTCACCATTTCTTTTTCCTGACAACTGTGAGCCGAGACCTGCATCTGTGCTGTCAGTTCCCACAAATGTTTGCCTTAACCCAGGCCTTGCAGGTCTCGAGGGGCGAGGGGGCGAGGGGGGGGGCGTGTGCGTCGATTCGGTGCAGACGCTGCCCAAGGTAATTATATGGACCTTGACGCTGCCATCGCCGAGCAACGTCTCCCGTGATATGACAGGCATCACAGAAAGCGATTTTATAGAACTGGATCGCACATAACCTTGTTTGTTGAAAGTTAAAAGCAAAGAGTGCTTAGAGGATTTGATATACAGCAGGAAGTAGAGAGATAGACAGATAGAAATAGATAGATAGATAAAGAGAGAGAAAGAGAGAAACAGAGAGAGAGAGAGAAATATTCTGTTGATTCCGATTAATTCCGAAGGGAAAGTCAAAACACGATTCTGACAAGCTATGAAGTTGTTGGTATATGTGTATATATTGAATTCACATATATACGTATATATGTAGTTTCATATATTTGCATATATATATATATATATTATATATTGTATCTATCTATCTATATATCTATCTATCTATCTATCTATATCTATCTATATCTATATCTATATATATATATATATATATATAATATATATATATATATTATATATACACGCACATCTATATCCTTCTTTTGATGCGTGCAAGCCGCTGCAAAGGGTAGGGCAAGTAGGTACACGACCTTCTCGCCCACTGCCGTCGCCTCCCCTCGCAGGCAGACGACGGCGAGCAGTGCTTGGCAACTCTGGGATTGCGCAAACCGGTTAGAATTGGCGGTTTGCACGGTTACGTTGGTTGGGGTGTTTGTGGTCCTAAAGAGAACACAGCGTTAAAGATACACATAACACAAAAATATTTTTCGTATATAATAATCACTTAGCAATAAAATTTACCCTAGACGTTCAACTCACTTTTCAACATATCCCACAAATTTTCAGCAAACCAAAAGGTTCAGGGAACTGACTTTTATTAGTCCCTTTTGATAATTGCAGTGCGATAAAGAGATGGTTTATGGCGACCTAGGGCAAGTGGAACCCAAAACATATTTATATTATTTTCTGGACCTTCCAAAGAGAACCGCTTGGGAAGTATCAATTATTTGACTACTGTGGAATATCATGAAAAGGCACATATCATTAATACCTTTCAGCAGGTGTCATGACATGATTAGCGTTTATTTTTTTTCTTTCATTCAAATGACCTCTTAGGGATATGTAGAATAGATCACTGGTTTGGGAGGAGAGGGTGGCGGTTCTCCGCCTGAGGTTTTACGACGGTTTAAAAGTGGGCGCCTTAATTTCAAACTGGAACATGGGAATGCACACTTTTATAAATTATAATTTTTAAAAAACCTTTACATGCAGAAAATAACAGTACATACAATATGACAAAAGCAAAATAACCCTCAAACCTAAAACGCTTTGCGTTCGTAATCCATGTCAACAAAGGGAAGAACCGAACATGACCGCTCAGGAGCAAGATGTTATTTCTCTCGACGAAGAGGATGAAGATGAGGACATTCCGGATGTAGCAACTTGTCAGGTAGTGCTGGGACCTTGAGGTAGTTTCATAACAGTTGTAAGGGCAGAATGTATGTTTTTGCTGTGTGAGAGACATTTTAAGATTTAAAAAATGGCTACCCGGAAGATTCTGGTCGAGTGGTTGTGCGGTATTTTTCGTTTATTCGTATTTTGACCTGGTATGTAATTTCGGTATTTTCTCTGTTACGTTTGCATAACGGATCGTGATGATTTTGGTGTCGTTGGATTCCTCTCAGTTTCTAGTTTCCAAATACACTAAATGCGCGGAAATCCCCAACCCCCACATTCTCGGCCCCGACGGCAGGAGAGGCATGATAGGTGCCGGGGAAAATCTGGGTAAAATGTCAATAATATACATAGAATCAGGTAAATTTGGGAAAAGGCTTCACCAAAGAATCGATAAAAACTAACCATACAGCCCTGAAGATATATAATTAATTATCACTTTTTATTGAATAAGCTTGTCATGCAAATGAAAAATAACGTAGTAATTAAATGATCAAATAATATTAGAAGGAGGTGAGATTCACACAATTGAAAGGAAATACCAACCAAATTTTCCACTGCTGTAATCACAGTACTGATGAAGTCACTGTTTTGTCCAAAGCAAGGGGCTGCGCCCCCTGTAACCCCATAATGGGGGTTGCCACCCCCCCAGCCCCTACCCAGGAAAACAAAGAATCCTCCACATATTCACGGCAGGAGAGAGTGTCGGACAGACTCGGCATCGAGCGGTGCCGAGATGGCCAGTCGCATGGCACTTCAGGTTAAACTCCATGTTCATGTAATAGTTACCCTCATCGTCTTCAAAATAATTTTTATAACTTGGCATGGTTTCATACGACACCCTACACACACAGAAGTCATGGCGATACTAATTTGAAAATTGGAATTCATAGCTTCTAATAGTTTTTAATATTATTTTTATCTATTTTGATATTTGAATAACGTTTTTAGTCATTTGCAAGGCGTTTATTTAATGAAAAATTATAATTAATTAAATATCTTCAAGGGTGTAAGGTCAGTTTTCATTGATTCTTTGGTGACGCCTTTTTCCAGTAATACCTAAAATCAGTCACCATATTGTCTAATGCAGTATGCTGTGCCCCATGGGGCGGCTGCTGACCCCCAACCCCCACCCAGGATAACAAAGAATCCTCCATATATTCATGGCAGGAGAGAGCGTATGACAGTCATGCGGGAGCTTTGTTACCAAGTGAGTCTGAAGCTCTCTCCTGCTGTGGATGTGGAGAATTTTTTGTTTTCCTGAGTGGAGTTGGGAGGTGGCACCCTCCCATGGGTTGGTCGCAGGGGGCACAGCATCCAGCATTAAACAATATAGTGACATGATTCTATGTATATTATTGACATTTTACCCAGATTTTCCTACTACCTTTCATGCCCTCCTCTGCTATCAGGGCCAAGAATATGGGGGTTAGGGGGCTTCCATACAATAAAACCTACACATTTGCATTGTAGATGGTGAAAGGAATCCAATGATACTGGAATTGTCGCAATCTGTTTTGTGGATGTATTAGAAAAAAATTCTGTAATTTCTTAATGAGAGGAGATTTTGTAACAGAAAAATTTAGAATGATGATGAAATGATTCTCAACAATTAACAGACCTTATAAACAATGTAAATTGGGAAAAATGGATACCTCTTATTATCATTGAAAAGGTAACATCACATATAAAGTAAAAGTGTAATTAGGCTTTGCCCTCAAAACCCCTTCTCAAGAGGGATTGCTTTATCCCATACCTCCACCTGGTCCGCAAAATGTTCATCTTACCAGGTTGGAAAACTTGCAAATGGATGCAGTGAAGCCGATCCTGAGTCGCAGCTATGATCGTTCTTGGTTGCACCCTGTTTTCTTTCTTGCAGATATTTGAATCCCAACATAACTAACAAAACAAGGTTTATCCATATTTAAGAGCAAACATGAATAACAATCACTTGATTATTAAGTCACATCAAAAGATCATTATTAAGAGTGAGAAATTATCCCTATTGCTTGCACCATAAATTTCCTTTGCTCATAGATTGCAGCCCATACAATGTCATTGCTTGCTGTGATGTATCTGCGAAAATAACGTGAAAATTTTGATTTGACGTCCTCTCTACTACTATTATGATAGACTTAAGGAAATGCTATATAAGAGAAGTGTCTTTGAATGTTATGTTCTATGATGCCAAGGTCATCTTTGCATTCCTGGGGTCTGCTCTTATTGTCTAACCAGATGTTGACTCCTTCAGTCGAGATGACGTGACATCTTGACATGAAAAAATTGGCTTGAGGGTTGGGTGACGCAAACTTCTTGTCATGAGTAAAGGTTGGGTGATGGAAAAGACTTGCCATGAGTGCACAAACCTCATGGAGGGTGATTAGACTCATTTGACATCTAGGAAGAGGCTTTTGCATTATTCCCATTTATAAACGAGTGTAAAATGTCATGTCTGTGAACCATAACTGGAAGAGTGCCAGCTTCAAGAAGGAGGCCATTTCCATGCTTTGCCTCCTATTCCTGGCCCCCATGACAAAATGTTATGTATATTTATTTTTTTGCACCCAGCTATTTACTACTATATGGAGTCTTGTGCAGTCTATTACCATTTGGATAAAGCAAATCAAATGACCATTATGGACATGGGAAAATGACAAAAAAGCTAAAAATGCTTATGCATAAAAAGAGAAAATAACATTGCAAAGGGGAGGCATAGTCTCCTGTCACTGCCCTTGAATGTTTGCGTGTGCCTGTCCTATAAACCATGCACCCATCAGAGTGGCTGCTCACATTAGCCTAATGCTCATATTTTGGGCCATGTGATTGCTGTGAGGCAACAGGATGTAAGGGGTTAATAGTATGGTATTATTTTTGCTCATGAAGTTCCTAGTTTGTTTGTGTATTTTAGGTTTAGTTTTTGATTCCAGCTTCCATGGTGAGCATTTAAATCTCACATTATTATTAGTTTTAGTAATTTATTTGTTCTGTTTGATATCTAATTCATGGTTCATGTTAATACATGGATTGCATATTAAGAGAACATTCATTAGTAAAACTGTACAAAAGATACAATATAGAGAATAAGCTGATTTTGGCAAAGTTGCTGATTACTCACAGATAAAAATATATTTGTTTGAATTGTGCATTTACTGTCTTGCATACTTTTTTCCTGTAATAGGACAGGTATTTTGTAATCTTAAACGGATGAGAACAAGAGAGAGTGAAGCAGTTTCTTGGTTCTGGAAGTTACCAGCTCGGACTGAAGATCAGGTTGATTCCCATGCACCCAGTGTTTTAATGATTAATGATTTGTTAAAATTTACAGAAATTTCTTGTGAATTGAAAGACATTCTATCTTAGATATTATTATGTGTTTATGTATGGTTTATGTATTTCAAATTACTCCAAAACTCTGACTTTATCATATGCTAATTGATGTGCATTGTCTTTGTATTAGGGTATTTCTGTATGCTTATTTATTTTTATAATGTTAAAGTTCTGTGGAAAAAGTTATCCATGTGTGGAGACTTATCTGCAATATTATTGAATTTTATCTAAGAATAATGATATAAGATCAGACTTTTCTTGAGGTGCATATTTTACTGACTGACCAAATCTCAGTATCTATTTTTCCTTTACCTTGCAGAGTTTGGTTGAACAATTTGCTGAAATAACAGGAACAGATGAAGCTTGTGCACAGTTTTATCTCCAAGATCGAAAGTGGGACTTAGAGGTAAATTTGAAATTTGCTTATATAGTCATTGTTGATATTATAATATAGTACATTTTACCCATTATAGAATTGTTAGTTGGAAAGATAATCAGAGTTAAAAGAAATATGATAATAAAGATAATTACAAAACCCACTGTAATCTTCTCTTATTAATTGTGTTGACACAGAGATGGCTCCACAAATGCCATGTCTCCAGGGAGTCAATTATTAGCCCTCCCTAGCTCACATGTTTACCTGATTCCTTCATTTTTCGAATTTTAAAAATGATTTATAGTAATCATGATAGTAATAGTGATAATAGTAGTATGGATATGAAAAGGATTAGAAAAAGAAAGGAAATTTAAGGAATGGAAATCAGGCATGGTCCCTAGGGCCTACTAGGTTCTTAGTGGCTGAGCACTTGTGTTGCCATCTGTGTGTGACAAAATTCACAAAAAACTGAAGTGAACAGTATCATGACAGTTGCATTTGATGGAAATAAAAAGAAGCAAGAGTAAAATCACTGAGATTATGAA
>NW_020872831.1:381632-384132 GCF_003789085.1 Penaeus vannamei | reverse complement strand
TTTTGTTATTTTGAGTTCTTGATTTTTGTGATCACATAGTATTGATTTGGTTTATATTTATCACGTAGAACCTGTTACAGTTAAGTACTCTTAACCCCTAGGATCCAGACCGTTTGCCGCTCATGTGCGTATCAAAATCCGGGCAATAGGCCTATGCGGTGGCCACTCCCCCGGGAGCGCGTCATGTATGTCCGGCCCGCACGAGTATTCACAAGCAGTGTCGAGCCTTTGCACCCCCGCTCTTAGCAAGTTGTTTGTAGATGGCTTTTTACTATATTGTGATTTTATGAGAACTGTATTTCTTGTTTTCTTATGCTTTATTATGCAGCCAATTGCCTGTTATCATTATGCAGACTCCATATCATCACTGCAAATAGTTTATCCTCTGTGCAAAGCAGGTAAAATTGTGTTATCAGTATTCTCTTTTCTATATTTTCGTATTATTTAGATTTTAAAAAATAATAAATTAATAATAAATTGCGCTATATGAAGAGAGTTTTAGATTTTTTAGTTGTTTACACTTCATATTATCTGTTGAAGTAGCATATATGGAGCAGTAATAAAAGAACATCAAAATATTTTATGTAAAACCGTTTTTACTGTTTACAAGATTTCGAATGCTAGATTTGTAATTTGTTATGCTGGAAATGTACTGTTTTTGTTGAGAAGACTCCATATTATATATATTTAGACTCTGTGCAATAAAGATAATATAGCCGTTGTGATTTTCGTATTGTTGTTTATAAAAACAAACATTCATGTGACTATATCATATCAGCAGTAAAATACTTTAGTTATTTGCACTAAATGTTATATGTCTAAGTTGTATAGATTCCATTCAATACAAGAAGCATTGAGCAGATAAAGGATAAACAAATGTTCTTGTCTCTTGTACATATTTCTTTATTTCTCTATGTAAATCATACATAGTTTTCTTTGATATGGTATGTCTAGAAACATTCCAGGACACAATGAGCCACTTCACAGTGGCCACACATATATTTGGATTCGCGGCGTGTGCCACGATCGTAACACACCTTGTAGCGGCGATATACGCTGCCAGGTGTCAGTTTCTATGCATGGACATGATGTCCTCCCTGGAGATGGCCCTCTCCCAGGTCTGGCTGATGGATGTTATGTTCCTCCCTTGAGGACTGGTGGAAATCCCGCAGGAGCTCATGAATGAGCCCCTTCCTGAAGGCCCGCTGAGTCAATTTCTCTCCCAGTACTTTATGCACCAAGTAGGAATTGATGACCGCCATCTCAATCAGTTTATAAAGGACCTTTGTGGTCCACTTGATGGACTTGCGAGTGGTCGGGTAAGACTGAGCCAGCTGGTCACTCAAATCCACCCCCTTCATCCTGATATTTTAGTCGATCACCATACGAGGTTTGACCCTCTGTTGACAATACTGGTCTGACATTGTGACCATCTCGCTCTTGTGGACTGTCGACAGCATCGTGACGGGCTTCTTGTTGTACCACTGAAGGCACAACAAGCCCGTCCCTGAGCTACGATAGTCCATGTCACCATGGGCTTTTACCTGCAGGTCCTTTGGAAGGCGCTGACTTAGCCTGTGCTCAGGCCTGGAAATAGAGAGAAAACATTAGAAATTGTCCACAAGGCGACCTATGAACTCACAAACATATGCAACAAAGATACCAGGTGAGTCTCAAGACATCTTGCCTTCACTGACCTCGTACTTGTAGACTTTCACCCTGAAGCGCACGTGTTTGTCGGGCATGTAGTCTATATGCTGCCAGTGCCCCAGTAACTTCCACAGACTCTCGTCAACCGACATCCTCCGGGGAGGAGTGTAGACCGACGAGAAATGATGAGACAGATCAATTACTGGCTGAAGCTTCCACAGGTGGTCATTGACGGGTTCCACCCCATCATGATCCACCACATGGGGGCGACTGGTCAGAGTCTCAAACCTGTCCCTTGTCATCGTCTGTGGAAATGCGAGCCGGTTATCGAGGGGGTCCCACGCCCAGAGGGCCTTCTGTCTGGGCTTCGACTGCAGCGACCAGAGAAGCAACAATGCAAACATTGCATTGACTTCTGCTGCTGCAGTCTCAACCCAAGCTTTCATATGCGGCGAAGGACTCCTTGGGTATCGCTGGCTGTACCTGAAAGCAGAAGAAAAGTTATACAGTATTGCTTTAGATGAAAGGCAACTGTATATACATACAGAAAGGTATGCACAAAATAAGCAGAAACAAGAAAAATCCTTACCAGTTTGTGCCCTGGACGATCCCTTTGATAAGCTCATCAGTGACGAAGCAGTGATAGATTTCCGCGGGCAAGGAAGAGGCGTCTAGATCAGGAACGTTGACCCCAGGACGCCCCACGAAATCTTTCTGTTGCGGAGAATTATCCTGTTTTCGCCACTTGAACTTATCGGTGCCAGGGGCTTTCCGTTGCCATAACCTTTGGGCGACGACAGACAGTGGCTCGACCAAGTCAAGACTCGTGTCATGCTCCGACACCAAATCT
>NW_020872831.1:369819-374032 GCF_003789085.1 Penaeus vannamei | reverse complement strand
CGGCTGTCAGCGACTACCTGGGTCTCCTTCTCAGGCTCGTCGGCGACTACCTGGGTCTCCTTCTCGTGCTCAAGGGCGACTCTCTGGGTCTCCTTCTCGGGCTCGTCGGCGACTTCCTGGGTCTCCTTCTCGGGCTCAAGGGCGACTTCCTGGGTCTCTTCTCGGGCTCTGACTCCCTGGGTCTCCTTCTCGGGCTCAAGGGCGACTTCCTGGGTCTCCTTCTCGGGCTCAAGGGCGACTTCCTGGGTCTCCTTCTCGGGCTCAAGGGCGACTCCCTGGGTCTCCTTCTCGGGGGCGACTCCCTGGGTCTTCCTTCTCGGGCTCGGGGACTTCCTGGGTCTCCTTCTCGGGCTCAAGGGCGACTTCCTGGGTCTCCTTCTCGGGCTCGGGCGACTTCCTGGGTCTCCTTCTCGGGCTCAAGGGTGACCTGGGTCTCCTTATCGGGCTCGGGTGACTCCTGGGTCTCCTTCTCGGGCTCAGGGACTCCCTGGGTCTCCTTCTCGGGCTCGGGCGACTCCTGGGTCTCCTTTTCGGGCTCAAGGGCGACTTCCTGGGTCTCCTTCTCGGGCTCGTCGGCGACTTCCTGGGTCTCCTTCTCGAGATCGTCGGCGACTCCCTGGGTCTCCTTCTCGGGCTCGTCGGCGACTCCCTGGGTCTCCTTCTCGGGCTATTACCTGGGTCTCCTTCCCGGGGCTCGTCGGCGACTTTCCTGGGTCTCCTTCTCGAGCTCGTCGGCGGCTGGATCTACCTCGTCGGTCTACCTGTCTCCTTCTCGAGCTCGTCGGCGACTACCTGGGTCACCTTCCCGGGCTCGTCGGCGACTACCTGGGTCTCCTTATCGGGCTCGTCGGCGACTACCTGTCTCTCCTTCTCGGGCTCGTCGGCGACTACCTGGGTCTCTTTCTCGAGCTCGTCGGCGACTACCTGGGTCTCCTTCTCGGCTCGTCGGCGACTACCTGGGTCTCCTTCCCGGGCTCGTCGGCGACTACCTGGATCTCCTTCTCGAGCTCGTCGGCGACTACCTGGTCTCCTTCTCGGGCTCGTCGGCGACTACCTGGTCTCCTTCTCGAGCTCGTCGGCGACTACCTGGGTCTCCTTCTCGGGCTCGTCGGCGACTACCTGGGTCTCCTTCTCGGGCTCGTCGGCGACTACCTGGGTCTCCTTCTCGGGCTCGTCGGCGACTACCTGGGTCTCCTTCTCGAGGCTCGTCGGCGACTACCTGGGTCTCCTTCTCGGGCTCGTCGGCGACTACCTGGGTCTCCTTCTCTGGCTCGTCGGCGACTACCTGGGTCTCCTTCTCGGGCTCGTCGGCGACTACCTGGGTCTCCTTCTCGTACTACCTGGTCTCCTTCTCGGGCTCGTCGGCGATTACCTGGGCTTCTCATCGGGCTCATCGGCGACTACCTGTGTCTCCTTCTCGGGCTCGTCGGCGACTTCTCCTTCTCGGTTCGTCGGCGACTACCGGGTCTCTTCTCGTCGTCGGCGACTACCTGGGTCTCCTTCTCGAGCTCGTCGGCGACTACCTGGGTCTCCTCGAGCTCGTCGGCGACTACCTGGTCTCCTCATCGGGCTCGTTGGCGACTACCTGGGTCTCCTTCTCGAGCTCGTCGGCGACTACCTGGGTCTCCTTCTCGTGCTCGTTAGGGGCTACTTGGGTCGTTCTCGTCTACTGGGTCTCCTCTAGCTCGTCGACGACTACCTCGATCTGGGCTCGTCGGCGACTTCATGGGTCTCCTTCTCGAGTTCGTCGGCGACTACCTGGGTCTCCTTCTCGGGCTCGTCGGCGACTACCTGGGTCTCTTCTCGGCTCGTCCGACTACCTGGGTCTCCTTCTCGAGCTCGTCGGCGACTACCTGTGTCTCCTTCTCGGCTCGTCGGCGACTACCTGGGTCTCCTTCTCGGGCTCGTCGGCGACTACCTGGGTCTCCTTCTCGGGCTCGTCGGCGACTACCTGGTCTCCTTCTCGGCTCGTCGGCGACTACCTGGGTCTCCTCCTCGTCGACGACTTTCTCGAGCTCATCGGCGACTACCTGGGTCTCTTTCTCGGGCTCGTCGGCGACTACCTGGGTCTCCTTCTCGTGCTCGTCGGCGATTACCTGGGTCTCCTTCGGCTCGTCGGCGACTACCTGGGTCTCCTTCTCGGCTCGTCGGCGAGGGTCTCCTTCTCGAGCTCGTCGGCGACTACCTGGGTCTCCTTCTCGAGCTCGTCGGGACTACCTGGGTCTCCTTCTCGGCTCGTCGGCGACTACCTGGTCTCCTTCTCGGCTCGCTCTGGGCGACTACCTGGGTCTCCTTCTCGGCTCGTCGCGACTTTCTCCTTCTCAAGCTCGTCGGCGATTACCTGGGTCTCCTTCTCGAGCTCGTCGGCGACTACCTGGGTGCTCGTCGGCGACTACCTGGGTCTCCTTCGACTACCTGGGTCTCCTCTCGGCTCGTCGGCGACTACCTGGTCTCCTTCTCCGTCGACTACCTGGGTCTCCTTCTCGTGCTCGTCGGCGACTACCTGGGTCTCCTTCTGGAGCTCGTCAGCGACTACCTGGGTCTCCTTCTCGGCTCGTCGGCGACTACCTGGGTCTCCTTCTCGAGCTCGTCGGCGACTACCTGGGTCTCCTTCTCTCGTCGGCGACTACCTGGGTCTCCTTCTGACTGGGTCACCTTCTCGGGCTCGTCGGCGACTACCTGGGTCTCCTTCTCGAGCTCGTCGGACTACCTGGTCTCCTTCTCGGCTCGTCGGCTACCTGGGTCTCCTTCTCGGCTCGTCGGCGACTACCTGGGTCTCCTTCTCGAGCTCGTCGGCGACTACCTGGGTCTCTCGCGTCGGCGACTACCTGGGTCTCCTTCTCGGCTCGTCGGCGACTACCTGGGTCTCCTTCTCGAGCTCGTCGGCGACTACCTGGGTCCTTCTCGTGCTCGTCGGCGACTACCTGGGTCTCCTTCTCGAGCTCGTTGGCGATTACCTCGGCTTCTCACTCGTCGGCGATTATCTGGGTCTCCTTCTCGTGTTCGTTGGCGACTACCTGGGTCTCCTTCTCGGGCTCGTCGGCGACTACCTGATCGTCGGCGACTACCTCGCTCGTCGGCGACTACCTGGGTCTTCTCGAGCTCGGCGACTATCGGCGACTACCTGGGTCTCCTCTCGGCTCGTGGCGACTACCTGGAGCTCGTCGGCGACTACCTGGGTCTCCTTCTCGTTCCTACCTGGGTCTCCTTCTCGGGCGACTACCTGGGTCTCCTTCTCGAGCTCGTCGGCGACTACCTGGGTCTCCTTCTCGTGCTCGCTACCTGGGTCTCCTTCTCGGCGGCGACTACCTGGTCTCCTTCTCGGCTCTTCGGCGACTACCTGGTTCTCCTTCTCGGGCTCGTCGGCGACTACCTGGGTCTCCTCTCGGGGCGACTACCGGGTCTCCTTCTCGGCTCGTCGGCGACTACCTGGGTCTCGGGCTCGTCGGCGACTACCTGGGTCTCCTTCTCGGGCTCGTCGGCGACTACCTGGGTCTCCTCTCGGGCTCTCGGCGACTACCTCTCCTTCTCGGGCTCGTCGGCGACTACCTGGGTCTCCTGGGCTCGTCGGCGACTACTAACTAAACTAATCAACTAACTAAACTAATCTACAGTATCTATTCCAAAGGAAACAATAAAATCTAGTCCACATAAGTTTCTTCTTCAATACTATATCATATTTATCGTAAGCAAAGAGGGAGAGGCACATACACACATGTAGGGAGAGAGATAGCTGGAGAAAAAGAGAGAAGGACGGAGAGAGAGGCGTCAGATAGAGAAAGAGAAATATAGAAACAGATAAAGAAAACGAGAAAATGAGATATGCATATATGTATATATAGAGAGAAAGGTGGAGAGTTTGAGAGAGGTAGACACATAAATATTAATGAACAAAATGTTTCTCACCAATGGAAATGCTATCGTCTAATCAACGTACATTACAATAACTGCATTGAATTTCATTCCAAGGGAATTAGACACGAATGATAGAAATCGAACGATTGTCGCTTGTCTATCAACTACACGGAGATCTTTAACGATAAGTAGGCCTATTGTAGCCGACCCCCGCAACCTGCAGCGCGGCAGACTTCCCCCAGGTTGGGTCCAGGTCCACAGCCTGTCCTCTCGTCCTCACCATCAGCAGCTTCTCATTACCATCATCGTCATCATCTTCATCATAATCATCATAATCTTCATCATTATCATCAAAAAC
>NW_020872831.1:359819-364819 GCF_003789085.1 Penaeus vannamei | reverse complement strand
TGATTCACATTTCCTGGAATTAAACCCTGAAGATAAAATCAGTGAAGAGAGTATATTGTATAAGACAACCGAGGTTGACGATTATGATGCAAAATAATAATGGTGTGATGTCATATGAACCTGTTTTGGTTTAATGATCATAAACATCATTATCGTGAAGGCACGTTTTACTCTTATTATAGATAGCAATAATTCTTTTCGGTCATTATATTTAGCTTCTAATAATAATTAGTCAATTTCCATTACATCTTGCTTCTGAAATCATAGCAGTTAGATTTGTATTACATAATGCTTTGACGTGAGTTTTAGGAATAGAGAAATGCATTTAGCGTATTTCACCAATCTATTATAACTTTGTTATAGAAGTAGACAGGGTACGCAGAAGGGAAAATAGCAATAAGTTGATGTTTACATTTGATAACTCAAAAAATTGAATATAAGATCTATACCGGGTAATTTAGTTGTTTATAATCTCTCTCTCTCTTTCTCTTCACTATTCCATAATTTTCATCAGTGTTTTGCTTCCTTCGTCATTCCAGGTTAAACTGATACAGTAAAACCTTGAGTTGTTTATAATAAATTAATATTCATGATGATCCACTCTAATGAATTTGACCGCGATACTATAATTTGAAGAATTTACAAAGCATGATTTTCCGATCTCTCTCGTTCACACATACAGTGCTCTCTTTATGCCAATGCTCCCCCCCCCCCTTTTTCTCTCTTGATCTCTCACAATGTTCTCTTTCTGTGTTCGCCTCACTCTCTCTCTATCCCTCTGCTCCCTCTCTCTCTCTCTCTCTCTCTCTCTCTCTCTCTCTCTCTCTTCTCTCTCTCTCTCTCTCTCTCTCTCTCTCTCTCTCTCTCTCTCTCTCTCTCTCTCTCTCTCTCTCTCTCTCTCTCTCTCTCTCTCTCTCTCTCTCTCTCTCTCTCTCTCTCTCTCTCTCTCTCTCTTCTCTCTCTCTCTCTCTTCTCTCTCTCTCTCTTCTCTCTCTCTCTCTCTCTCTCTCTCTTCTCTCCTCTCTCTCTTCTCTCTCTCTCTCTCTCTCTCTCTCTCCCTCTCTCTCTCTCTCTCTCTCTCTCTCCTCTCTCTCTCTCTCTCTCTCTCTCTCTCTCTCTCTCTCTCTCTCTCTCTCTCTCTCTCTCTCTCTCTCTCTCTCTCTCTCTCTCTCTCTCTCTCTCTCTCTCTCTCTCTCTCTCTCTCTCTCTCTCTCTCTCTCTCTCTCTCTCTCTCTCTCTCTCTCTCTCTCTCTCCCTCTCTCTCTCTCTCCTCTCTCTCTCTCTCTCTCTCTCTCTCTCTCTCTCTCTCTCTCTCTCTCTCTCTCTTCCCTCTCTCTCTCTCTCTCTCCTTTCTCTCTCTCTCTCTCTCTCTCTCTCTCTCTCTCTCTCTCTCTCTCTCTCTCTCTCTCTCTCTCTCTCTCTCTCCCTCTCTCTCTCTCTCTCTCTCTCTCTCTCTCTCTCTCTCTCTCCTCTCTCTCTCTCTCTCTCTCTCTCTCTCTCTCTTCTCTCTCTCTCTCTCTCTCTCTCTCTCTCTCTCTCTCTCTCTCTCTCTCTCCTCTCTCTCTCTCTCTCTCTCTCTCTCTCTCTCTCTCTCTCTCTCTCTCTCTCTCTCTCTCTCTCTCTCTCTCTCTCTCTCTCTCTCTCTCTTCTCTCTCTCTCTCTCTCTCTTCTCTTCTTCTCTCTCCTCTCTCTCCCCTCCCCTCTCTCTCTCTCTCTCTCTCTCTCTCTCTCTCTCTCTCTCTCTCTCTCTCTCTCTCTCTCTCTCTCTTTCTCTCTCTTTTTTTTTTTTTTTTTATATACTTTGTCATATATACAGGTTAAAACATGGTGTTTTATGCTCCCTTGTTTTACTCTAAGCTTAAGATTTCCTTGTAAATGAAAATCTATCTAGAAGCTTTACCTTGTGGGAATGTGCTTTTATGAATTGGACAGTACGTATTAACCAGGATCGTGGGACCTCCATCTGTGAACAGCAGCCTTGAAAGCTTGCAGGCTGGACAGGTTGTACAGAGATGTTTGCTGAACCATCGTGTTCCAGAGCCTGGAATATCTTGGTTGAAATGAGCGCTGATGAAGTTCGGTCCTGGAGAAGGGTACCTGCAGCTCTTGACCGCGGTTGCTTGAATGCCGTGTTTCGTAGGCTGCAGCCGCTCGTGGTTCAAGTCGCAGAGATGTAAGATGGGAGACGCGTAGCCTGTGTACTTTGTAGAATACACAGAGAGCAGCAACTTCTCGCCGATGCTGAAGAGGCTGAAAGTGTAACTGTCGCTCCCCAACCAGCGTTTTGTGTGACACTAGTCTCTGGGCTCGAATTTGGACCCTGTCTAGCAGTCGCAGGTATGATGGAGGACAGCAGGACCACACCAAGGGACAGTACTCCATTACTGGCCGAACCTGGGAGTGGTAGAGCGTGTAGCAACCTTTGGCATCGAGGAGGGCGCGATGCGACGGATGCACGCCAGTTTCCTCGCCGCGTTCTTTGCAATGCCCCTGACGTGGTCTGTGAAGGTGAGGCGGTGGTCGATCTGCACCCCTAGGATGCTGATGGCGCTGTCGTAGGCTAGGGTCATGCCGTCCATCACCAAGGCCGGAGTGTGTGCGAGGGGAGCCTGGCGTCGCGTTATCAACATGGCCTGGGTCTTCTCAGGAGCGAAGGTGACTTGCCATTTCTTGCTCCATGCAACGATGAGTCCCATGACGTTGTTGATGTGATGCACGGTTTCCTTTCGGCTTGGGTGGCTGCAGGTGAAAGATAGGGTACAGTCATCTGCATAGGCCTGGGCGTTTGGAATGAGCTGCAGGATATCGTTAAAATATACATTCCACAACAAGGCCCGATAACACTGCCTTGTGGGACACTTGCCTCGATCGGAAATTTAGAGGATGTTTGGCCGTTAACAACCACCTGCATTGTTCTTCCATGCAGGTAGTCCTCGAGAAGCGACAGCAGGGGTCCTGCTATGCCAAGGCTTCTCAGCTTTGCAATGATGCCCTTGTGCCACACTCTGTCAAATGCACCAGCGATATCAAGTGCAATGACAAAAGTTTCACCGCCTGCATCGAGAGAGACTCCTGCCAGGCAGTCGTAAGTTGGAGGAGGAGGTCCGATGCAGATCTCTGTGACCTGAAGCCGAACTGCCTGTTGCTGATGAGGTGGTGTTCATCAAGGAAGCTGGCCATTCTTTTAACAAGAATTCTCTCATAGACCTTCGCCACGATGGACAAGAGGGAGATGGGTCTATAATTCGTGGGAGATGTCTTGCTCATCTTTTTGTGGATTGCAACGACATTTGCAGTTTTCCAGATTTTTGGCCATATCTTCTGTGCATACATGCTTGGAACAGTGCAGCAAGTGGTGTGGCCAGCTGGTCGGCACAATTGACGAGAGTATGAGGGCTAATTCTGTCTGGCCCCACAGCTTTCGTCACATCCAGGCTCTTCAGTTCTTTTTTCACTTCTTGCACCGAGATTGACACATTATAAAGCCGTGACCGAGTCTGTGGTGACAATCTAGGGGGCGGCACGGCGGGTTCAGGGACAGTCATTTTTTCCGAAAAGTAGCTGGCGAGAAGTTCTGCCTTCTCCTGGCTTGATGCAGCCACAGATCCATCTGGCTTATCGAGAGGAGGGATACCATCGTCAGGCGCATAACCCTGGTGTTGCTTAATGCAACTCCACCAGGATTTACCTCCCACTGACTGACCAATAAGCTTGGTTCGCAGGTCCTCCTTCCAGCGTGCAATGGCCCACTTCTGCGCCCTCTTCATCCTTGTGCAGGCAGCAGTATGGAGCTGCTTGTTTCGGCTCGTGGGGCTACGTTTGTAGCTGACCCAAGCCCTGGCTTTGTTGTCTGCAGCTGCTTTGCAGTGAGGACCAAACCAAGGTTGATCCATTGGCCTGGTTGTATAGTCTTCGTGGGGTACGAAGACCGATTGGAGAGTGACTAGATGACGTGTGAGGGCTAGAGTTTGGTCGTCTACATCTCCATCCAGGATGCTATTCCATTCTGTTTTATCTAAGGCATCACGAAGGCCTTGCCAGTTACTTCTGCCCCAGTGCCATACTGTGCGTGTAAACGCTTCCTCCCGCATAGGTCTGATGTTAAGCCTGGTAAGGATGGCAAAGTGGTCAGAAGAGCCAACG
This sequence comes from Penaeus vannamei, assembly GCF_003789085.1. Taxonomy (NCBI): domain Eukaryota; kingdom Metazoa; phylum Arthropoda; class Malacostraca; order Decapoda; family Penaeidae; genus Penaeus; species Penaeus vannamei. The sequence continues at coordinate 360,676 of NW_020872831.1, read as the reverse complement.
GTTCCCACAGACTGACACGTTACCGCGCCGTCAGGGAGGTCAGTGATGACGGGATCAAGTGATGAGCCTGATATGTGTGTCGGAAAATCCACATGGTTGGCCAGACCAAAAGTGTCCAGCAGATCATCGAACGATCTAGCCACCAGGTACTGGTTCAGGTCACCAACGATTATGATGTTTTCACTGTGGTGCTGATGAAGCAAGCAATCGAGGTGATCCTGGAGGAATAACAGAGGCTCAGGTCCTTGCCACTGGGGTCTGTAGCAAACACACAGGAGAGAGGTTTCTTGCGTGTTTTTCCAGAACTTGAAAAACGAGAGCTCCAGGTGCTCAGGCATTTCCACTTGTAGTGGCTGGACGTGCAGACCACTTTTAAAGCATACAGCTATGCCCCCGAAGGTGCCTTGTGTCCTGTCCTTTCTGTGCCACTTCGTGTAGCCACCGATTCTGCCAAAATTGTCTGGAACCGTGGGATTAAGAAAGGTCTCCACCGTTGCAATTATGTCAGGCCTCAGCGGTAGAACAAAGCTGTGAGTTAGGTCACCAAGATTTGTTTGGAGCCCCCTCACATTAGCAGAGAGAATGGACAGGCGGTTATTCAGACTGCGTATGCCTGGCATTATGGTTAATTAGCAGGTAATTGGTGATGCTGGTACGGAGTGGCCCCGGGCCAGCCACTATAAGGGTGGTGGGCTTGGTGTGGGGTGACCCCAGGCCAGCTAGTGCGGAGGAGTCCACTGTTTAAGTGAGGCAGTAAACTCAGTTGTCGCTGGAGCGTCTGGACGAGAATGTTGTTGTTATGGGATTGCTCAGCTGACAAACTCCGAAAAAGACGCTCCTGTCTTTCCTCAGACAGT